>CAJQZJ010033427.1:5480884-5501157 GCA_907164525.1 Lophiomys imhausi
GTGTGTGTGTGTGTGTGTGTGTGTGTGTGTGTGTGTGTGTGTGTGTGCTCACATACTTGATTTGTGATGTCTGACTTAAGAGATTTCCAATTCTCTCTTTTTGGTATGTGTTGTGTGTTCATACAATTACATACATTCACATGTGTGTGAGCAACACATCTGTGTGATTGGAGCCCAGAGGTTGACCTTGGGTGACTTCCTCTTCTTTCTCTTTGATCACTTTCCACCCTAGACATCAACATTTAGCCCTAGCACTTGCCCATTCTGCTGGTCCAGCTAGTTGGTTTGCTTCTGGGGGCTGCTCTCTCTGATCCAAGTATGTAGGTGCTGAACTCTGGTCCTTACTCTTGTGAGGCAAGCCTTTTACCCATTGAGCCACCTGGCAAATCTCATTTAAAAATAATATTTCTTTATTAGTACATATAATTTAAAAGGAATATGGATGAAGAAAATATTTTCTGAGATTTATTTAGATCGGTGCTTTCTTGTCTGGGACCCTCAGGACCCCAAGAAGTCCTTTAAGGTGGTAGTGGAGACCTTAAAGTTACGTACGCTCAGCATATCAAAAAAGCTAAACTAAAATTGATTTACTCATAATAAGGCATCAGTGAGAAACTCAAACACCAAGTTCCTGGAATTATATTAGCTCAGTGAGGTGGTGTGAACTATTGCATACTGCCTGTTCCCTATGACTAAAGACAGGGAAATAGAATATTCTCCAATAAAGATTCTCAATTAGACAAAATAATATCCAAAATAAGAAACCCTCTAGAGAAAAGAACAAAGGGGTCTTTGATGACAAAAAGACAGGGAGCCTCTGACACAAAGATGTTTTTTTCATCGTTGCCTGGTTATTTGTTGGAAATGTTAGCGAAGTATCTTTCAAAAGTTCTATGATATAATTTATGTAAAGTGTTATGCAAATACTAGTTTTTGTTATTAATATCAACAGTGATAGTTATGCTAATGATCTTGCCGGAGCCTGTGATTTCAAGCAACGATTTTATCGAGAACTTTAACTTTATGTCTTCCACCCCCTGCATTAGATTTGTGAGGTGCTGTGAAATGCTGTGGGGACTCTTGAGTGCCTGTGCCCTGTGCAATGTCATGCCAGCCAGCCAGACCTGCAGCGGGCTGTGTGCACTCGCCGATGTGGGGTTGTGCTGCTGGCCCCCTTCTTGCTTTGCGTAGCAGGGCATTACAAAAAAAGTCAGTTCAGAAAAACGCATTTGAAAGGGTGATGAAACATTTGGGTTGAGGTGTGGGTTTTCACTCCCACATGGTTTTTTTTTTGCTATTAATTAGACAAACTTCACCACCACCTACTCTACCATGGAAGATGAAGGCTCTGAGAAAAACAAGAAGTGAAAATCTGAATGCCATTGTGTCGGGCCTGTGTCTACTCACACAAGGTAGTTAGCACATCACGGTGACGAGGTTGTAAAGCCGGACATTTGCAGATGGGCTTCAACATGCACTTTAATGTCAAAAAGAATCCAATTTCAGCCCTCCATTCTTTTAAACTAGTTGTTTCTAAATGCTTTGGAGAGCGTCTGAGTAACACTACTAATTGGACAGAGATTAGCACATAATCAAATCACATCTGTTTTTTAAAAATCAGAGCCCTTTTTATTAAAATAGCATAAAGTGTAAATTGATCTATGGCAATCTGACTCTACTCTTGGTTTAAAGGAATAATAAGTTGAGTGAGATCGGTAGTTGCTCTAATCTTTAATTGTTACCGATCACTTTTTGCTCTGCTTCTGAATTTCTTTCATCTTCTTTCAAAGGGAGCCATCACATCCTCTCTGGCTTGCTGGGGTTTAGGAAGTATGTCCTAGATCTTCCCCCAGTTCCTGGCTCATGCTTATCATAGGCAAGCCCTGAGGTGGCCTGAGCCTTCACTTCCCATCAGTGTCCTATTCTCTCTAGACTTTTCCTCTGCTTCTCTTTTGCAGAAAGCTATTTTTCTTCTTCAGCTGAGTCTTGGGCGCTGTAGCTCTCAAGCACTGAAAGCAGTGGGACACTCCTCCTGATGCTTCCTGTACAAGGTGATCAGGGGCTTGTGGATGCATAGCAACCCCCCTTTCAACTCTCCTGCAGCCTCTTTCCTTCTCTGAAGCTTATTTGTCTCCTTCACACTGAGTAGACCTTCTGGCAACATCAGTTTTCACAGCCTGCCAAAGAATTTGCCAACACTTAAAAAAAAATCTCTTTCTCTTATTTCTATTACTTAGACTGAACAGTGTAGTGAAATTTCAGTGTATAGGAAGGGGAGACATGGCCCTGGACTTCACCAGTTGCTGTGTCAGGCGTGGGGCTATAAGCCAACTGGTTCTTATGCCAGTTTGACACAGACTACAGTCAACCAAGAGGAGGGGGTCTCAGTCGAGAAAATGATCCCATAAGATCTGGCTGTAGGCAAGCCTATAGAGCATTTAAAAATTTTTCAACATTTATTTATTCCTTCAAGTTACATCTCAATTATAGCCACCTCCCTCCTCCCCTCCTGGTCCCACCCTGATACCCCCCCTTTTTTACTTTTATTTATTACTTCAAATTACATCTCCATCACAGCTCCCTCTCTCCACTCCACCCTTCTCTGGTCCCACCTTCCTACTCTCTACCCACTCTCCCACCTATCCTACTCCTCCAGTGTAGTGTGCCCCTACATCTCAGCCTCCTCAGTTCATCAGTCATATGAGGGCTAAGAGCTTTCTCTTGCACTGGGGGCCTACATGATAGCTCCACTAGGGCAAAGTGTCCCACTAACAGGTAACAAAGTTCATTTTCCTGTTTCTTTTGGTCTGTTGGTTGTAGGATAGTTATCTTGTACTAAATGACTAAAATCCAGTTATAAGTGAATACATGCTGTGTGCATCTTTCTGGGTCTGGGTTAGCTCACACAGGATGAGCTTTTCTAGTTCCATCCATTTGGCTGCAAATTGCAGGATTTCCTTGTTTCTGATAGCTGAGTAGTATTCCATTGTGTAAATATACCATAGATTTTTAAAAATTTAAGGTGTATCTCTTTCCCCCTCAATATCTCCCCCATTTAGTCCAATAAAAGACTCTTTTTTTAATAACAATAAACACAATACAAAACATTAAGAACAGTTAGGCAACAATTATGAAAATTATAAGGAATAACATACATTCCCAATGTCCAGTCCATATGTATTTGGCAACTAATAATAATATTCTTTTATCTATCTAACTCGATGAGTTTTGCCATCCCTGGTCTGATGGTCCTGGGTTCTATAAGAAGGCAAGCTGAGCAAGCCATGAAGAGCAAGCCAGTAAGCAGCATCCTTCCATGGCCTCTGTATCAAACTCTGCCTCTAGGTTTCTGCCCTGTTTGAGTTCCTGTCCTGGCTTCCTTCAGTGATGGACTATGGATGTAGAAGCTTAGGCCACTTAAACCCTTTCCTACCCAACTTGCTATTTTTCAGTCATGATGTTTCATCCCAGAAATAGTAGCCCTAATACAGGCTAGGTGGAGGTATGACTTCATATGAAATGATGCTTTGTTTTTGTTGATGTCAAGGTCTTTTCTGCAGATCCGAGGAGCTAGACCTCAAATGAAATACACTAGTGTCTGAAAATAATATGTCAAGGACCTGCTTTATAGCCCAGCAAAATTAGGAAAATTTTAGGGTTTTCAGTTTGTTGAATCTGAATCTGGGCTTCCTAATTTACTTCTCAGACTCAGCTTTCAAACCCATAAAATGGGGATGCTATTTACCTTACAGGAGGGTCTGAGAAAAAAAGATGACAATGTGTTTAAGGTGGCCAACAGACTATATAGTAAGCCTATGGGAGTCCTGTGCTAATAATAAGTCAGGAGGGCAATGATAAGCCCTTGGGCTCTACAAAACTTTGCCTTATTAGTGCAGTCATGCCTTCAGTGAATTCTGACACTGTTGAAAATAGATGAAAATGAAGCTGCCAGGAATGAGTTCCTCATGCAACTCCAACCTTTGGTATCAGCAGAGCCTTACACTAACTGTGCACAGTGGGCACCCATGGGACTCTGCCTCTCCAGTGGCAATGAGGCAGGAGGCGTGCAGCTGTCTTGGATTCATT
This sequence comes from Lophiomys imhausi, assembly GCA_907164525.1. Classification (NCBI taxonomy): domain Eukaryota; kingdom Metazoa; phylum Chordata; class Mammalia; order Rodentia; family Muridae; genus Lophiomys; species Lophiomys imhausi. The sequence continues at coordinate 5,484,971 of CAJQZJ010033427.1, forward strand.
TTTTAGCCTTCAGGCAGTGCCTCTGGTGGGAAAAAGACACGACTTACATCTTTAGAAGCTAGGAGAAGGGAATAGAAGATAAGTCCCCAGGAAGATCTGCAAGTCAGAAAGAGTCTCAGAAGAAACTCGGCCTGGAAACTTCATAGAAAACCAAGCGCAAAGGTCTGAAGATTGAAATATGGAAAAAAGAAAGATACAAACTTAGGGAGGCTAGAAGTAAGCACGAAAAATATCAATCTGTTGAAATTTCAGTTACAAATCAAGATGGTAAGAGCATACATGGGGAGCCCTATACCAAATATATGGCATTGACTCTGGAGATGTGGGCATGTGGGGTACAGGGATGGGTGCATGCACTCAGGAGCAAATATGGTCATATTTCCTCTTAGCAAAGACTCAGTCCTCCAAATGTTCCCAGGATCCCTTGTTTTCCTACCGTGGTTGTCTTCCACTCTCCTTTCCTCAGCATCACCAATCTCTCCATTTCTTATTGTATTTTTTCCCAACAGTTTGAACACACTCTAGGATTTTCTAAGTTAAAGGCCAATGGAAACACAATTCTGTCTTGGTCCCTTTCTCCATTAAAGTTCATGCCTCAATTCAACATAATATTTTGCCCATAACTTGTCAAATTGTGTTATTTTAATTCTCTGGCTCTTTAATTCATTCCTTTGTCTTCTCCTTTGTCCTGTCGCTCATGTTTACTGATAACATCATTGCACCATCCAAAGGCAATTCTGAACCTCCATTTCTTTTATAGGTCTCCCAGTTACTTTCCCCAGGGCTGGTTACTGTTTTCAGCAAAGTCCTTGGCTTCTGTGGCTTCTCACATTTGCTGGTAATCTTACTCCAGGCTGCTCCCATGGGTCTCCTTCTCTAGCACTGGCTCGTGAGTATAGGTATGTGACGGGGCTTATCCCTATGTTTTAGGATTCTCCAGAGGAACGTTAGTGATAGAACAAATATATATTACAAAAGGGATTTCTTAGCTTGGCTTATATTATAGGGCCTGAATCCAATGATGGTCATTTGTATGAGAGTGAAGGTAAGAACTAGATAGCTACTGGATGCCTGAGCAGTACCAGCTGGTGCGGAGGTCACAGTGGTTCTCAATCTGTGGGTCATGACCTCTTTGGGCAGCAAACAGCCCTTTTACAGAGACTGTCGAAGACCATCAGCAAACACAGGTATTTACATTAATATTCATCACAGAGGCAAAATTACAGTTATGAAGCAACAACAAAAATAATTTTATGTTTGGACATCACCTCAAAATGAGGAACTGTATTAGAGGTTCACAGCATTAGGAAGGTTGAGAACTGCTGGTGGAGGATCCTTGGAAAACTGCTGGTCTTTAGCAGTTCTTGGAAGACTGAAGAAGCTGAGTTTTGATGGAAGCAAAGGACAACAATGGCAGTATCAGAAGCAAGATAGAGGGGTTTACCAGCAAGAAGTGAAGGCAGGCAGGCAGACAGCACTGCTCTTCCCTAGGACCTCTGTCCCCTAGACCCCTGGGTCACTGCTGGAAAATTCTGCTCACTCTGTGGAAGGGCTTCTCCCCTCAGCTGATCTTTTCTAGAAGTGCTCTCACAGACCAACATAGAGATTTATCTTGTATGGGTCATGATCCAATCAAGTTGATGATAGAGATTAACAGTTACAATCTCCACAGTGGTGGTGCACACTTTTAATCCCAGCACTTGGGAGGCAGAGGTAGGAGGATCTCTGAATTAGAGGCCAGTCTAGTCTACAGAGTGAGTTCCAGGACAGCCAGGGCTACACAGAGAAACCCTGTCTTGAAACCAAACCAAACCAAACTAAAAAAGTAACTGTTACAGCTCTGGATTTTCCTTTTCTCTCCCAGTCTGCTTCCTAGGTCATCCCTACAATCCTTGGGACTTTAGGTGCCATCTAAATTCTGATGGCTTACACATTTATGATTCAAATCCAGAAGTCTCCTTTGAGAGTCAGACTTATGTATCCAACTGAGTTCTTGACATTGCTATATGGATGAGCCACAGGCATCTTCAAAGAAATGAGAAAATGGCATTCTATTTCCCTCCCAAATTTTTCCCTTTCCCAGACTATCCTGTCTTCCCAAATGATGTTACCATTAATACAGTTATTCAAGTCTTTAGTCTTCAATGCATTAGCAAATGCTGTCATACCTATCCCACTGATTCATTCATTTCTTTCAATTAACAGTTATGGTCGATTCTCCTTGTTTGTGGTAATTATATGCTATAAAGTTGCTGGGAACCTTGATTTAGTGCATACTGAACTGTTGCTTTTAGGGAAAATGTAGCTAAGTTTCCTACAAGCCTATTCTCACAGCATTTGTTGTTGTTAAATAATCAATACATTTTATGTGTGTTTCTGTTTAAAGGACACCTTCTTTAATAAGTGTTGTTGATTCATCAACATTGACCTCTCAGCCAACAGCACTAAAACTCATGTCTGAATGAATCTTATCTAACACTTGCATTTTCCCAGTAAGGTACATTACAATCTTCTTATATTTTCCAATACTAGACAGCACTTCAGCTCTGTGTTTGGGCCATTTTAAAACAGCATACATGCACATACATGAATACAGACAGATATGAAAAATGTGTCACTGAAGAGACTTCAGGTGGGACACTTAACTATCACTGACATGACTGTAAACGAAAATTTTAAACTATATTTATTAATAGTTCTTAACATCTGACACTCTACCAACCCTAACCCTTTAGAAAGGATATCAATCCTCAAGCCCAGGTCCTTCGAAGGCAACTGGTCAGTAGTCTGTCTGCAGGAACACCGAAATAGCAATTGTTCAGTGGTCACTTGGCTATTGCATTGGCAGTTGCTTTGCTCTGTGGCCTAGTCCTTGGTGTCTCGGCCTCAGTGCCTCAAGCCGTGCTCACTCGCTTGGCAGTGTAGCCTCAGGCCAGTCTACTCCCACCACTGTGGCACAAGTCGGCCATGACTCTCCTCAGCGTCTGGTTCTCATGAACTTTCTCTAAGCAGGTCCTATGCCACATTTCTTGTGCTAGCCCAAGCTTACTTCTGGCAGGTGTAGTCTTCTTCAGCCTTTCTCAGCCTTCTTGGCCTGGCTTGGAATAAGAGCCCCTTTCCACAGCCTTTTCTCAGCCTTCGCCTTCTGTCTCCTCAGCTGGCCTCAGTTTATGTGCTGAGGCGCTAGACGGGCCAATTCGTACTGCTTCACGGCTTGTGAGGTCTAGAGGCTGTTTAGAGCATATCTATGTGAAGTCTGGCCTTCTTCTCAGCGCCAGCAGTTGGAGCACGTCTGCTTCACACCTCCATCTCTTGTGTGCTCTTTCTTTTCCGGGTCTGTTGCCATGCTCTTAAGTAGGGCACTGCTCTCTTGGTAGCTCGAGGTTCACAGGCTTTCTCAAGGACCCTGGCTAAAGCCTTCTGCAGGGCACTGTTCTTTAGGTCTGCATTTTATCTTTTGTGGCTCCCAGGCTTTTTATAGCCACACCCTTCAGCAGGGTGCTTTCTGCATGTCTTTTGTGGGTCCCAGCTTTGAGGGCTCCAAAATGAGGCTTTACCTGGCTCCACCCACCTTTGGCCAAAATGAGGCAGTGTCCAGCAGCCAAGCAGTGCCTTTAAGCCCTGCCAAACCTAAAGCCCTTTCCAGCTTTCCAGGTTTTCCTTCTTATACAGAGTGCCTTCTCATTGGTTGCCCAGGACCAGGTGGGCTACAAGGTGTTTCCTACAAGTCATATACCTCCTTTTAAGAGACTGTCCTTCAGAAGCCCCCACATATTCACTAACAAAATCTAACTTCCATTACAGATGACACCTGAAAAAGATATCAGAGCCTGATCTTGTCTACCACTCAATATTTTTACCTATCATCATGTACAAGTCTGCAAATGAAGGCAAATGTGTCCATAAGCATTGATTTTTGTGGTTGCAAATACATCTAATGAGTGGATTCACAAATATGAGATCTATACATAATGAAGTTCTACTGTAGTTATATTTACATATGAGTCTCTGCTGGGAGCTGAACACACTGCTAAGCAAAACATCCTTTGTTCTTCATGGAATATAACAGTTCATACTCTTGAGTATATTTTGAACCCATTTGCTTTGCTCCAGTTTTTCCACCAGCTACCTGTGGTGGTTAATTTTCGATACTAACTTGACCAGCCTAAAGAAACCCATGGCATAGATTTAGCATTACTCCTGGAAGGTTGGTGTGTCTATGTGTGGACTGAGTGTGTGAGATCTACCCCTCTTCCCCCTTTAGCTAATAACATCCAGGCAGAGGAAAAACACAGAGGAAAGATGAGCTCCCCTTCCTTTGTCCTGGAGCTGGGGCAGTCTCTCCTTCCATTATCCTCAGTCTTACCAGCTATCTGGCTTTTGAACTCCAGGGATTAGTAGTGGCACCCTGGTTCTGAGGACTTTGGCCTCAGAATGAGAATTATACCACCGTTTTTGCTGGTTCTGAGGCTTCTGGACTTGGATTGGGCCATGCTCCAGCCATTTCAGGGTCTCCAGCCTACAGAGTTTGTGGTGGGAGTTCTCAAGGTTCTATAATGAGGCAATTGCCCTAATAAATTCCCCCTCAAATATCTAGCTATCTACTGACATATCCATTTGTTTCTCTCTAGAGAGCCCTGACTAATATACCACTCATATTTGTCATTCAAAAAATTCCCCATTAAATGATCCACTTACAGTCTTGGCCCATTCTAATCCATCTTCCAAATATGGTTGGAGTCACTCCTTTACACAAAAATTGAATCGCAACACTTTCCATAATGATTTTCCATCCAAATACTTTCTAGGGCAGGGGGCCCCTGTTTACCTCTGAAATCTCATCTGAAACTATAGCTCCCTCTGCATGCTTCCCTCGTCCTGGCTCCCTTTCAGATGGTTTTTATGTGTAGAAAGCTTTTTACTGCTTTTGAGTCTTTACACCTGCTGTCTCAGTGCCTGAAGCACTCAGAGAGCTTCCAAGCATCCTTGGAGCTACCTCTTAGAGAACCTCCCTGAATACCAAGCCCTGCTTTGCCATTCTGCACACAAACACACCTTGTTTATTTTTTAACTTTCTTTTATAGCACTTATTATTTTTCTTTCCTAGTATGGTATGGTTACCCTCATTATATCTTAATCCCACTAAGAGATTATGTTAATTTTGTCTTACCACTCATTTCTCAGCACTCAGTACAGTCCCTGGTATAGTAAGTATGAAATCAATATTTAGTGAATAAATTAGTGCTTTGCCTAATAAATTCCTTAAGAGTGTCAGAACAGGGCTGTGTACCAGCTTGTGTTAGCTCAGGCAGAGAAGCTGAAACGTCATTTTCATCCTGCTTGTTTTCTTTTTCTATTTTCAGTCACGTGAGGGATCCTGACACATTCAGCAAGGAGCCGATTTGCATTAGGGCCTGCTATAGGTGAACAAGAGATGTCACGTGGACTATGAACGTGGGCGTGTTCTGAACCATCATCCATACCTAAGATTCCCTGTCAGTGGTTTGTAGTTCAGTCTGTCATTCCTAAAATATTTTGAACTGCACAAAAGAGAACTGATATCCATAACTAGGAATCTCATAAAGTCCTGTTTGGACCTCATCTAAGCAGAAGCTTTTGAGCATGCACCCAAAAACAAAGTGGGCTGCTCGTGCAGGTGGCAAACACATGGTTCTTTGAAAGCTGGAAGCCTCTGTCGGAGTGCTACACAAAGGATTCTCATCCTTGAACCTATGCCTCGAGTTTTCAGAGTGTGTTCTGTGCACCATCTATATCAAAATCACCCATAGGAGTTAAAGGACAGTGGGAGTCAAGGATGGCAGCCTTGAATGCTTGTTAAAAGCCATTCTGCATACTCCACTCCAGCCTTCCAGATGCTGTGGAGATGAAGTGTGAATCTCTGAGTCCCGGGGAATTCCAGTCTCCATGGATCCCAAGGTTGTGTTGTACCATCACAGTTGGGGCTTATGACCCCATAATTACCTCGTTCACATCCAGCTGGCAAATGTTTATTGACAAGTTTTAAGTGCCAGTCAGTGCTCTTGGATTTGGGGAATTGTGTAATTTAGGTATCAAGTTGACTGGGTGCTTCCACTTAGATCCTGAATGCTCTCCAAATGCTCATGAATGAAGGCCTGGTCTCCAGCCTTTATCAGTATGAAAGGCTGCTGAAGCTGTAGGAGGCAGGGTCTAGTGGGAGGAAGTTAGGTCATTGGGTGTGTGCCTTCAAAAGGGATATCATGACTCCCCAACCTCATTTCCTCTTTTGCTTTCTTTCCTAACTACCACGAAGTGAATAGCTTTGCTTTGTTAAACTTCCTACCTCCATTATGTTCACCTTTGCCTCAGGCCTTAAAGCAGGGAGGCCAGCTGATCCTGGAAAAAAACTGTGATCTCCAACCAAGCTTTCCTCCTTGTATATTATTTATTCAGGGTATCTTGTCATAGCAACAGAAAGCAGAGTAGCCTGTTAGACTATAGTACCTAATGGCTTAATGTAACATTAACCTAGATGTAGATTAACTTAAAGAAGATATTTTGTAAATATTGTAACATTGCGTAAAAAAGGCTATATATAGTTGATAAGATTACAGCCTGTTGATCTGCCCCTGCCCCAGATTCTAACTGTCTAGTCTTCACAATTATATAAGTTAGTGACACATATAGGTATAATATCAAATATAACATAAATAAAAATGACATATCTGGAGAATCTTGGCTACTAATGATCCAGAAATTAAAACAAAGTTTCACAGAAAGCTATGATCTTTTCAGTCTTTTTGAAATATGTTAAACTTTTTTTTTTGAGATAGAATTTTTTTTGCATCTCAGACTGGCCTCAAAACTCTCTATGTAGCTTGATCCTTTTATCTTCATCTCCTGAATTCTAGGGTTACAGGCATGCAACACCACAGCAGTTAAAAACAGTGGTGGGGGCTACACTCTACCAACCGAGCTACGCCCATAACCCTGTTGAAACTTTTATGGTCTAACTAACATATGAACTTCATGAATATGCCATATACCCTAAAAAACCGTATATTCTGAGTTAACCATAGAAAGTAGTTAAAATGTGTGGGATTCTAGATATCTTTAGTTTCTTGTATTGCTATAGTCCAATCTCAGTGGGACCTTCAAAGGTTATAGTTCGATCTAGGAGGGATTTCCAAATGTTATAATTTAAGAATAGCCACACAAAGCACTCAGACACTGATCTCAATCAGATACTAATGGTTTATTGAGTGCATACCCCAAAACTGATCATGGCCAGCATGACCAGAGTCACAGAGGTCTCAGAGCCTGTGATATCGGTCTCCTTCCAAGGTAGGCTTTTTATAAGAAAAACCACATCCAGGTAACAACCAGTTAACCAGGTATAGGAAACAAAATGTATCCAGGTAACAGCCAGGTTTGATTATGACACAAACTCCATCCAGGTAACAACCAGGGAACCACATGTAGGAAGCAAGCGGATGGCAGTACTACATCATTTTGACTAGTTAGACTAAGCATTTCTAACTGACCTTTAATTTGATTGGTCCCAAGTGGAGCTGTAGTTGGGGACTATTCAGAGTGTCAAGGTAACAAAGTAACAAAGTATGAGTAATTTCATCTTATTTTTTTTTTTGTATGAAAAGGCTTTGTTTTTTATTTTTTTATTATTTTTTATTATTATTTTTTTATTTTTAAATACTTTATTTTTTTTTCTTCAAGTTACATCTCAGTAACAAACCCCTCCCTATTCCCCCTTCCTATCCCGCCCTTCCACCCTCTTCCCCCCAGAAGTTTCCCCTTTCAGTCCAACAGATGGTTCCTTCTCTTATAACAGTAAGTATTATACAAAACAATAGATATAAATATGCCACATTTATGAGAGTTAAATGGCCCAGTATACCTTCCCAATGTCCAGTTTATACATATTTGGCCCCTGACTTTAACATTCTACTATCTAACCAACTCCATGAGTTTAAAGGTCTATATGTGACTCAACATTCATACTATCTTGCAACACACTTTTAAGAGTATCTTCTTAGATCTATAACACCCTCTTGATTCCTAAACAATTCAAAATTTAACTATGAGACTCTAGCTGTCTATTCTTCAACCACCTCAGAGACCTGAGAGGGATAAATATATTTGCTTATATAGGAAGTGCAGGGCCTGCAGCTTCCAAAACTAAGAAAAAACATACCAATGACTGCCTGGACAGTTCCCATTTTCTCTCCATACATTCCAGCATCAGTCTTCAGCCTTTGGGTCCTGTTTCTCTGACAGACATTTGTTGTAGAGCAGGGATTATGAAGGACTTACCTACCCTGTCTTGGCAGAGTTAGGCTGTCGACTTCCCTGCTACCAAGTTTTGTCCTTTTTGGACAGCAGTCTGTCTGCAGTTGGTGCAAGGGGTTTTTTCATGCCAAGAGAAAGGCTTGCCACTAATTCAACCATCTTACAGTGGAGGTTCTTCGATGCTTGTCTTCTACTTGGAGTAGAATAGGGGGTGCTGTCAGGCGCTGATATGTCTCGATATCAAAAAAAAAATCTTGATTTAAGATAACATCTTTGAATGCCATATTCTGCAGATCTCTTGGGGTTTTTGAAGATGCCCTATCCATCTCTTGTATTTAGATAAGCAAATGTTGCTTGTCTCTTAGCAACTTGATTACTGGGTAGCTTAGAGAATATCTGTGATAGACTGTCATAGTAGCTAACAAAGTGACATGTTTGCATGACTAGGAGTTTGTTTTAACTATCCTAGACCGTTTTAGATGGTTGGTATCAAGAGGTCAGAGCTTCACATTTTATTTTTAAGTATCTCTAGGTATGATACCATTAGGAAGCGTTACCTTTAAATTTGTATCAATATACAAAGATCTATTCAATTGTGGTTAAATATACTCTTAAGGTCATCTAAACAGCTGAGAACAGAAGGACTGAACATAAAAGGAGTGTACTAACATTTTTAATCATTTTTCCCATTTGGGTTGGGGCTCCAAACAGGTCTACTACGACCCAAATCAGCAGGAAGTCACTTTAAGAGAGCGACGTCCCATGCCCAGTGGATGGGGAAGGTGTTTCTCCTCCCTTCTTTTAGGTTATTTGAAGGATAACTGAAAACTCTGATATGTAGGGGAAGAGACTACAAGCTGATAAATGGTCCTGTCTTAATGGGTTTTGGTGGTTAGCCCCAGGGAATTCCTACTTTTCCTTTTCTGTATCCTTCTTCCTCTCCTATGTAGGAGTGCATGGGCTTGAGAAAAATGAGATATAGACATAGCACAGGAAGGTCCAAGAAGAAGAAGGGGCAGATTATTGAATATGCCCTTATACCTTTGTATATTGATACAAAATTAGTAGTTTATTTGGCTAAAGTGGTATTGACCATTGTTTATTGTGCAAAAATAAGATTGTATTGGATTACATCGGTATTGATCTTTGTATATTGATACAAAATTAAGATTATAGTTGGCCACAATGGTATTGACCCTTGCATATGGACGTAATATTAAGATCATATTGGGCTACATAGGCATTGATCTTGGTATAGTAATTTCATCTTATAACTAAAATGGAGACTGAAGACAAAAGTGGCTGCAGTCATGCTAAAGAAGCAGGCCCCAACAGTCCAAGATTGCTATTAATTATTAAGAAGAGTATTGAAACCTCTTACTAGATTCTGTACCCATTTCGTTTACTTTTGAAACATTTTCTTTATAGGTCACACTACTGTTAGACACATACTACATTGATGATTGTTTTTCCTTCTTAATAAATTGGCTTGATTTTATTGGAGTGTTTAGTTCATTAGCATGTAATATGATTATTAATATATGTGGAATTAGGTTGGCCATGCTATTACTTGTTTTTCTTTTGTTCCTTTATTTCTGTTTTCCTGACTTTCAGATTGAATAATTTTTAGAATTTTACTTTATTAAATTACATTATGTTTTGCGTCATTAGTTATTAATTGATTAATTTATGTATCCACTTGACTGGGTGCTTCCATTTAGATCTTGAATGTTCTCCAAAGGGTCATGAATGAAGGCTTAGTCTCCAGCCAGTCTCAGTATGAGAGATTGTGGAAGCTGTAGGAGATGGTGTCTAGTGGAAGCAAGTTAGGTCAGTGAGCGTGTGCCCTTCAAGGGGATATTGTGACCCTGCTTCCCTTCTCCCCTCAGCTTTCTTTCTTAACCACTCCAAACTGAACAGTTTTGCTTTGTTAAAAGCTTCCTGTCTCTATTAGGTCCAGCTGTGGGTACAATATGTAATTTTATGAAAAAAATGTAGAAACGTCCTGTAAATTCATTTTCTATCCCTCCCCCAAGTAGTCTTTGTTATCATTGCTATCTTATGTATAAGATCTGTACAAACATAAATGACATAATTTGCTTAAATAGCAACATGTATTTTATAAAAATTAAAAAAGAAAATCTTATGTATTTGTGCAGATACCTACAATTTTTAATGTCCTTCAGTGTTTCCTTAAAAATGTGGAGTTTTACTTGGCAGCATTTTCTTTTACTCTGAGAGACATTTATCCATTGTAGTATAAATCTTCCAATAAACTCTCACCTTGCAAACGTTCTATAAATACATGAATTTTGATTAACTTTTTGATAGCTTCATACATATATATAGTGCTTTTGGTCAGATTCATCCTATATTACTCTTTTGTCCTTCCTTCCTTCTGTACAATTCCTTCTTTTCAAAGAATCCCTCTCTTACTTTCATGACTTTTCTTGTAACCCACTGAATTTAATTGGGGTTGGTTGTGTGAGCATGGATAGGGTCTATATATTGAGTTTGGGCAATATACCAATAGCTACATCACTAAAGAAAATGATGCTGTCTTCCCTGGCCACTTCCCTATCTATGATGGAGTCAAATGGGTCCAATAAGGTACTCAATGTAGTACTAGTCTTGAGCAGGTAACCGTAGCTGCTATGGATTCATGATGGCAGTAATCATGTTGCTATGTTCAGAAGACAGTGTTTCACAGCACTCTTCCATTCTCCAGCTCCTGAATTTTTTTCTTTTTTAGTGTTTTTATTTTGCTTTATTTTTTAAGTGTTTATTCACTACTTCAAGCCATATCTCCATCACAGTGCACCTCTCCACTTCCTCCAGTCCCACCCTCTCACCCTCCCATCCTACTCCTCCAGAGTAGGGTGTCCTCACACATCAATCACCCACCCCAGTTCAGCAGTCACATGAGGGCCAAGAGCCTCCTCATATATAGGGGGCCTACATGGCAGCACCACTAGGGCAAAGTGGCTCATCAACATAGTCTATTCTCCTGTTCCTTTTGGTGCTTTGGTTGTAGTGTAGTTCTCCTGTAGTGTATGGCTAAAATCTAATTATAGGTGAGTAGATGCCATGTGCATCTTTCTGAGTCTGGGTCAGCTCACTCAGAATGAACTTTTCTAGTTCCAACCATTTGGCTGCGAATTGCATGATTTCCTTGTTTCTGATAGCTGAGTGTTATTCCATTGTATAAATGTACCACAATTTTTTTTTTTTTTATCCATTTGTCAGTTGAGGGACATCCGGGTTGTTTCTAGTTTCTAGCAATTACAAATAAGGCTGCTAAGAACACAGATGAGTCTATGTCCTTGTGGTTTGGTGAGGAATCATTTGGGTGGATACCCAGAAGTGGTATGGCTGGGTCTCAAGGTAGAGCTATTCCAAGTTTTCCAAGATATCAGACTGATTTCCTTAGTGGTTGTACAAGCTTGCACTCCCACCAGAAATGGAGGAGTGTTCCCCTTTCTCCACAACCTTGCCAGCATATGCTGTAATTTGAGTTTTTGATCTTAGCCATTCTGACAGGTGTGAGATGGAATCTCAGAGTCATCTTGAGTTGCATTTCTCTGATGATTAAGGATGTTGAGCATTTCTTCAAATGTCTCACTGCCATTAGAGATTCCTCCTTTGTGAATTCTCGGTTTAGCTCTGGTTTCCCATTTTTTGATTGGATTATTTAGTTTCTTGGTGTTTGATTTCTTGAGTTCTTTATAAATTTTGGATATTATAATCTTAATTTTTTTTATCAATATGCAAAGATCAATACCTATGTAGCCCAATACAATCTTAATTTTGCATCAATATACAAGGGTCAATACCATTGTGGCCAAATATAATCTTAATTTTGTATCAATATACAAAGATCAATACTGATGTAGCCCAATACAATCTTAATTTTGCATTAATATACAATGATCAATACAAATTTAGCCAAATATAATATTAATTTTGTATCAATATACAAAGGTATAAGGGCATATTCAATAATCTGTCCTTTTTTCTTGATCTTTCCTATACTATGTCTATGTCCCCTTTTTTCTCAAGTCTGTTCACTCCTACATAGGAGAGAAAGAAGGATACAGAAAAGAAAAAGAGAGAAGTCCCTGGGTCTAACCTCCAAAACCCATTTAACAAGACCATTTGACAGCTTGTAGTCTTCCCCTAAATACCAAGATTTTCTATTATCCATCAAATGACCAAAGAGGGGGAAAACACCCTCCCCACCTTCTGGGTATGGGACATCCCTCTCTTAAAATGACTTCCTGCTGATTTGGGATGTAGTAAACCTGTTTGGGGCCCAAATAAGAATGGAAAAATGGTTAAAAATGTTAATAGAAACATTTGATGTTCAGTCCTTTTGTGCTCAGCTATTTAGATGTCCTAAGAAGTTCGTAGACAGAAGCTGATCTTCAGGGCTTTACTGAAGTTCTGGCTGGAGCATATTTGGCCACATTGGTATTGATCTTTGTATATTGATACAAAATTAAGGGTAACGCTTCTTAAAGGTATTGTACCTAGTAATGCTTAAAAATGAAATGTGAAGTTTTAGCCTTTTGCTACCAACCGTCATAAACTGTTTAGGATAATTAAGAAATGCAAACTAATAGTCATGGAAGCGAGCCATTTTGTTAGTTACTATGACAGTCTATCACAGTTATTTTCTAAGCTACTCAGAAATCAAGTTGCTAACAGAGAAGCAACAGTTGCTTATCTAAATATAAGAGATAGATAGGGCATCTTCAAAAAACCTCAAGAGATCTGCAGAATATAGCATTCAAAGATGTTTTCTTAAATTAAGATTTTTTGACATCAAGACATGTCAGCTCCTGACAGCAGCCCCTATTCTACTCCAAGTAGAAGATGAGCATCAAAGAATCTCCAGTGTGAGATGGTTGAATTAGTGGCAATCCTATCTCTTGGCAAGAAAAACCCCTTGCTTCAACTGTAGACAGAATGCTGTCCAAAAAAGACAAAACTTGGAAGCAGGTAAGTCAACAGCCTAGCTCTGCCAAGACAGGTTAGGTAAGTCTTTCATAATTCCTGCTCTACAATCAATGTCTGTCAGAGAAATGGGGCCGAATGGCTGAAGATTGATGCTGTAATGTATGGAGAGAAATTGGGAACTGTCCAGGCAGCCACTGGTATGTCATTTCTTAGTTTTGGAAGCTGTGGGCCCTGCACTTCCTATATAATCAGATATATTTATCCCTCTCAGGTCTCTGAGGTGGTTGAAGAATAGATAGCTAGAGTCTCATAGTTAAGTTTTGAGTAGGGATCAAGAGGGTGTTCTGGATCTAAGAAGATATTTTTAAAATTATGAGGCAAGTTAGTATGAAAGCTGAGTTAGATATAGAACTTTAAACTCATGGAGATGGTTAGATAATAGAACGTTAAAGTCAGGTGCCAAATACATATGGTCTGGACATTGGGAATGTATGCTAAGCCATATAACTCTCATAATTGTGGCCTATTTATTTCTGTTGTTTTGTATTGTATTTATTGTTATAAGAGAAAGAACCATTTGTTGGACTGAATTGGGGAGCTGTTGGGGGGAAAAAGATATACCTTAAACTAAAAAAAAAAGGGTAGAGGATGGGAGGTTGAGGGGGAAGAGGGTGGAAGGGTGGGACTGGAGGGGGGAGGAGGGAGGGGATTGTGATTGAGATGTAACTTGAAGAAATAAAAAAATAAATTATAAAAATTTTTTTTGGATATTAGCCCTTTGTCGGCAGTGGAGTTGGTAAAGATATTTTCCCAATCTGTAGGTTGGTGTTTTGTTCGAATGATAGTATCCTTTTCCGTACAGAAGCTTTTCAGTTTAGTGAGGTCCCATTTATTGATTGTTGGTCTTACAGCCTGAGCTATTGGTGTTCTGTTCAGGCAGTTGTCACCTGTGCCAATGAGTTTGAGGCTTTCCCCCACTTTCTCTTCTATTAGATTTAGTGTGTCGAGCTTTATGTTAAGGTCTTTAATCTACTTAGACTTAAGTTTTATTCAAGGTGATAAGTATGGGTCTAATTTCATTCTTTTACATCTCGACATCCAGTTAGACCAGCACCAATTGTTGAAAATGCTGTCCTTTTTCAATTGTACGATTTTGGCTCCTTTGTCAAAAATTAAGTGACCATAGGTATGTGGATTCATTTCTGGTCTTCAATTCCATTCCATTGATCAATTGGTCTGTTTCTATACCAGTACCATGCTGTTTTTATTACTATTGCTCTGTAATATAGCTTGAAATCTGGGATGGTGATACCTCCAGATTTTTTTTATTATGCAAGATTGATTTAGCTATTATTATTTTTTTTTAATTGAGAAGTTGAGAGTTGTTTTTTCCAGGTCTATAAAGAATTGTGTTGGTATTTTAATAGGAATTGCATTGAATCTGTATATAGCTTTTGGTAGGATGGCTGTTTTTATTATGTTGATCCTGCTTATCCATGAGCATGGGAGATCTTTCCATCTTCTGAAGTTCTCTTCAATTTCTTTCTTCAAGGACTTGAAGATGTTGACATACAGGTCTTTCACTCTCTTGGTTAGAGTTACCACCAGGCATTTTATATTGTTTGTGGCTATTGTGAAGGGTGTTGCTTCCCTAATTTCTTTCTCAGCCGATTTATCCTTTGTATAGAGAAGGGATTCCATTTTTTTGAATTAATTTTGTATCCAGCCACCTTGCTGAAGGTGTTTATCAGTTGTAGGAATTCTCTGGTGGAATTTTTGGGGTCACTCATGTATGCTATCATATTGTCTGCAAATAGGGATAATTTGACTTCTTCGTTTCCCATTTGTATCCCCTTGATCTCCTTTAGCTGTCTTATTGCTCTAGAAAGAACTTCAAGTACTATGTTGAAGAGATATGGCAAAAGTGGACATCCTTGTCTTGTTCCTGAGTTTAGAGGAAATGCTTCAAGTTTCTCTCCATTTAATTTGATGTTGGCTACCAGCTTGCTGTATATTGCCTTTATTATTTCTAGGTATGGTCCTTGTATGCCCATTCTCTCCAGGACTTTTAGCATGAAGGGTGTTGGATTTTGTCAAATGCTTTTTCTGCATCTAGCGAGATTATCATGTGGTTTTTTTCTTTCATCTTGTTTATATAGTGAATGACGTTGATAGACTTTCATATGTTGAACCATCCCTGCATTCCTGGGATGAAGCCTACTTGACCATGGTGTATGATACTTTTGATGTGTTCTTGAATTTGGTTTGCTAGTATTTTATTAAGTATTTTTGCATCTATGTTCATGAGAGAGGTTGGTCTGAAGTTCTCTTTCTTTGTTGGGTCTTTGTGTGGTTTAGGAATCAGGGTGACTGTGGCCTCATAGAATGAGTTTGGCAGTGTTCCTTCTGATTCTGTTTTGTGGAAGAGTTTGAAGAGTATAGGTATTAGCTCTTCTTTGAAGGTCTTGTGGAATTCTGTGCTGAAACCATCTGACCCTGGACTTTTTTAGTTGGGAGATTTTTAATGATTGTTTCTATTTCTTTAAGGATTATAGGGTTGTTTAATCTGTTAACCTGATTTTGATTTAACTTTGGTAGGTGGGATCTATCTAGAAAACTGCCCATTTCGCTTAAGTTTTCAAATCTGGTGGAGTACAGATTTTTTTTTAAATAATTTATTTTTTATTTCTTCAAGTTACATCTCAATCACAATCCCCTCCCTACTGCCCCCTCCAGTCCCACCCTTCCACCCTCCTCCCCCTCAACCCCCCCATCCTCTTCCCTTCTTTTTTTTTTTTTTTTTAGTTTAAGGTATTTATTTTTCCCCCCAACAGCTCTCCCTTTCAGTCCAAATAATGGTTCTTTTTCTTATAACTATAAATACAATACAAAACAACAGAAATAAATAGGCCACAATTATAAGAGTTATATGGCTTAGCATA
>CAJQZJ010033427.1:5506157-5526466 GCA_907164525.1 Lophiomys imhausi
TCGTTCTGGCTCCCCAGCTGGGCTGACTATGCAGGCAGGGAGCTCCACCCACAACAGATGCCGGCCTCAGTGTGCCTGTTGCTGACTGCCTCAGATGCTTGGGTGCTAGGGTGAGTGACCCACCCGCCCCAGTATTTGTGGAGAACACACTGTCCCCGGCTCTGTTTGCAGCCAGTCTTGGCTCCTAATTGCTTTGCTGTGACTGGGTTAGGTCTCTTCCTCTCCGCTACAGTGCACACTGTGCCACCATGTTGGAAACTCCGGAAAAAAATAATCTCACTTACCTTTGCTCTTGTGGTGCGGCTGGAGTGCAGGCTGGATATCAGGCAGACAGGCGGGGCCGCTGGTCTGTGGCTGGAGCCGTGGGCTGTATCCGCTCCTGGGCTAGATGTCTAGCCAGAGCTCCTCTCCAGACCGGTGACGGAGCTGGCTGATCTCAGGGTTGTGTTCCCGGGAACTGCGTGGGCTCTTTTACCTGGTGACCGGTCTCAATGTTCGCTGTGGGCATTCAGACACCGTCTGTGCTTCACTGTAGGCTAGGGGACCTCACATTCACTCCACAATGACTAATCTCATTCACCTACTACTCAGATGCACTGCTCTATGGTTGGTGCCATCTTGGATCCTCGGAGTACAGATTTTTAAAGTAGGACCTAAAGATTCTCTGGTTTTCCTTAATGTCTGTTGTTATTTCTCCCTTTTCATTTCTGATTTTGTTGATTTGGGTTTTTGCCCTCTGCTTTTTAGTTAATTTGGCTAAGGGTCTGTCTATTTTGTTGAATTTCTCAAAGAACCATCTCTTGGTTTCATTGATTCTTTGTATTATTCTTTTTGTTTCTGAGTTGTTAATTTCAGTCCTAACTTTGATGATTTCCTGCCTTCTGCTCCTCTTGGGAGTGCTTCCTTTTTTTTTTATTTTCCAGTTCTTCCAGTTCTGCTGTTAATTGGCTAATATGAGCTGTCACAATTTTCTTTTTGAAGGCACTTAGTCCTATGAACTTTCCTCATAGCACTGCTTTCATTGTGTCCCATAGGTTTGGGTATGCTATGCCTTCATTTTCATTGGATTTTAAGAAGTCTTTGATTTCTTTCATTTCTTTTCCTGACCTAGTAGTCATCCAGTAGAGAGTTGTTCAATTCCATGGATGTTCAGGCTTTCTGTTATTTCTGTTGTTATTGAAGTCCAGCTTTATTCCACGGTGGTTTGATAAGATACAAGGGGTTATTACAATTTTCTTGTATCTGTTGAGGCATGCTTTGTGTCCAACTATATGGTAAATTTTCGAGAAGGTTCCGTGAAGTGCTGAGAAGAAGGTGTATTCTTTTGTGTGTGGGTGAAATGTTCTGTAGATATCTGTTAGGTCCATTTGATTCATGACCTCTGTTAGACTCATTATTTCTCTGTTTGGTTTCTGTCTTGATGACTTGTCCATCGTTGTGAGTGAGGTGTTGAAGTCTCCCACTGCTAGTATGTGGGGATCAATGTGTGGTTTAAACTTTAGAAGAGTTTCTTTGACAAATGTAGGTGCCCTTGTATTTGGGACATAGATATTCAATATTGATATGTCATCTTGATGAATATTTCCTTTAACGAGTATGTAGTACCCTTCTCTATCTTTTGTGATTAAGTTAAGTTGAAAGTTTATTTTATTTGATATTAAGATGGCTAATCCAGCTTGTTTCCTGGGTCCAATTGCTTGGAAAACCTTTCCAATGCCCTTTACTCTAAGGTACCATCTATCTTTGTTAGTGAGATGCATTTCTTGTATAGAGCAAAATGATGAGTCTTGTTTATGGATCCATTTTGTAAGCCTGCTTCTTTTTATTGGGGAGTTGAGTCCATTGATATTAATAGATATTATTGAGAGGTCCCATTTATTGATTGTTGGTCTTAGGGCCTGAGCTATTGGTGTTCTGTTAAGGAAGTTGTCACCTGTCCCAACGAGTTTGAGACTTTTCCATACTTTCTCTTCTATTAGACCTAGTGTGTCTGGTTTTATGTTAAGGTCTTTGATCTACTTGGATTTAAGTTTTGTACAAGGTGATAAGTATGGGTCTAATTTCAATCTTTTACATGTCAACATCCAGTTAGATCAGCACCAATTGTTGTAGATGCTGTCCTTTTTCTGTTGTATGGTTTTGGCTTCCTTATTGAAAATTAAGTGACCACAGCTGTGTGGGTTCATTTCTGGGTCTTCAATTCGATTACATTGATCAATTGGTCTGTTTATTTACCAGTACCATGATGTTTTTATTATTATTGCTCATAGTATAGCTTGAAATCTGGGATTGTGATACCTCTGGACCTTTTTTTTTTTAATATTGTACTGGATTGATTTAGCTATTCTGAGTTTTTGTTATACCATATGAAGTTAAGAATTATTTTTTCCAGGTCTGTAAAGAATTGTGTTGGTATTTTGATTGGGATTGCATTGAATCTGTATATTGCTTTTGGCAGTGTTTTGGGGAGGGTGATATAGATGTCTTATTTAGGACTTGAGCATTTGCCACTTATTTTTGCCCTTAGACCAGTGTGAGTCTCTGCACTTGCCCATTGCAAAAAGAAGCTTCTCTGACCAAGGCTTAAAACTGTACTTGTCTGTGGATATAAAAACGATTTTTTGTTGTAAGTATGTTTTTTAACTTATTTTTTATTTCTTCAAGTTACATCTCAATCACAATCCCCTCCCTACTCCCCCCTCCAGTTGACCCTCCCACCCTCTGCCCCTTAAGTCCCCCAACCACTTCCTTTTTTTTAAGTTTAAGGTATATTTTTTTGCCCCCAAAAGCTCTCCCTTTCAGTCCAACAAATGGCTCTTTCTCTTATAACAACAAATATAATACAAAACAACAGAAATAATTAGGCCATAATTATGAGAGTTATAGGGCTTAGCATACATCCTCAATGTCCAGTCTATATGTATTTGGCACCTGATTTTAACATTCTACTATCTAACCATCTCCATGAGTTTAAAGTGTACTTGTCTGTGGATATAACAACTATTTATACAGGATTTTGATCACATATCAGTTTACCTAGACACCCAAGGATTTCCCTCATAGAGTTTGCGATCTCCTCAACCATGAAGTTTTGAGAAGGTTTATAGTACCTGACATGAATTCTCTCTTATGGAAATCCCATCAATTACAATAAGAACATGGTTAGTTGTGTATAACACTCATGCCACTTTTACACTAGTAGGTGTATCTTCCTAGTAAGTCAGCATTGTAGCCTGTAGCATTCATTTTTGAGACTATAAATAACTTTTCCCCACAGCAGCCTATGCAGCACTTCCCAATGTTGTGAATACTAGCTAACATATAGGAAGCTTCAAGTTTAGTTCCAGCTTGATTTTACTGTATCCTCCACCAAAATATTTTCCACAGTAGGGTCTTGTCATATAGTTGTGGAAGGTAGCCAATAGAAATGACAATAACCTGTACTGCTTTGGAGACCTCTGACTCAATGATTCCATGACCAATGACTCCTAGGGCGATAGGTATCTTGCACATGACAGTGGGATTTTCATTACATAGTATTTGGCTTCTGGGAGCATCATTATCTTTTTATTCAGAGTAATTCCATTCAAAGTCTTTAAAGGATGTTCTTTAAAAATGAATTATATTTTTAGTAAGCTCCTGAGATAGTTGGTTTCCATATGTTGTTTTATAACATTCTTAGTTTTGCTAAGGTTTCCTTTCTGTCTCTTTCCCCTGCTCCCCTTCCCTCATCTCAGTTTAAACCTTCTAGTGCTTATTTTCCCCTTTGGTTTCATATCATGTATATTTATGACCCTCTAAGTCTCTTCACCTTTTCCACATGGTTCTTCCTGGCACCCAGGAATCCCCATTCCAATTTAAAGATAGAATTCTAAAACTTTGAAGCAATGATTTGCTTCAAATATGAGAGAGAATATAAGTTTTTTTTGTCTTTTTGGGTCTAGATAACCTCTCTCAGTATAATATTTTCAAATTATGTCTAGATTTCTGCAAATTTTGTGGTTTCATTTTGTGTACAGCAGTAAAATTCCTTTGTGTGAGTATACCACATTTTCATGATTCATTAACATATTTAGCATCTAAGCTAATAGATATATATGTCTGGTTTTGTGTCAATACTAGGCTGTTTTTATTACTATCAAATTAGATATAATAGTGACTTTATTATTATTTTGTTCTGAATTGTTTTGATTATTTTGGAAGATGTTTTTCTTAAGTATGTGTGTGTGTGTGTATGTGTGTCACATTGTTTTTTTTATATTTCTGTGAAGAATGGGACAGAGATTTTTGACTTGGAATTGTAGACTGCTTTTGGTAGGATGGCCATTTTCACAATATTCTTCTCATCCATAAGCATGGGAAGTCTTTCTGTCTTTTTGTGTTTTAAACTTTCTTTAGTGTATTAACATTTTTCTTTGTAGTAATCCCTGATTTTCTTTTAATCTAAGGTCTTTGTTGTTGTTTTATTTTTTTAGGCTACAGTGGATAGGATTGTTTACATTATGGAAAACTACTGACTTTCATATGTTAATTTTTTATTCTGTCACTTTGCTGAAGGTATCTTTCAATTCAAGGAGTTTTTAGTGGAGTCTTCAAGATCTCTTGATAAGAATCATATCATCTGCAATAAGGATATTTTGATCTTCTTTCCCATTTCCTTCTCTTATCTATTGCTGTAGCTAAGACTTCAAGTTTTGTACTGATTGTGAATAGAAAGATGTCATGTTCCTGTTTTTAACAGAAATCTTGGAAGTTTTCTCCATTGGTTATACTGTTGCCTATAGGCTTATCATATATTGCCTTTACTGTGTTGAAGTGTGCTTCCTCCATGCTTGGTCTCTCCAGGCTCACATCATGAAGGAGTATTGGTTTTTTGTCAACGGTGTCTTCTGTACTTATCAAAATAATTTAATGAATTGGCCTAAGTTGAAGCATTCTTGTACCTCTGAAATAAAGCCAGCTTGATCATGGCGAGTAACTTTTTGCTATGTTCCATTTGTTTGATTTGCAAATATTTTGTTGAGAATGTTTGTATATGTGCTAATCAAGGAGATTGGTTTATAGGGTTTCTTATTCCTATTTATTTACTTTATTCCTATCTATCTATCTATCATCTATCTATTTATTTATTGTGTCTATCTGATTTTGGTATTAGAGAAATACTGATTTCATAAATAAAATTTGGAACCGTTACTTCATTTTGTATTTTATGGACTAATTTTAGAGGCTTTTTTTTAAAGGTCTTTTTAAAAGATCTGTTAGATTCTGTGGTGAATCCATCTGGACCTGTACATTTTTAGTCAGCATATCTTTTTATTGCTGCTTCAGTCTCATTGCTTGTTATCAATCTATTTAAATTACTTATCTCATCTTGCTTTAATGTTGGTAGGCCAAATGCACATAAAATTTGTACTTTTTAAGTTCTTTTTCCAACTTACTGGAATACTGGCCTTTAAATTGCTTTTTGAATTGCATTCATATCTGTTGTAATGTCTTCCTTTTCACTTTTAATTATGTTAATTTATTTTTTCTCTTAAAAATTAATTTAAAGGTTTGTCAGTTTGGTTTATCTTTCTAAGAACCAGCTATTTGTTTTGTTGATTCTTTGTCATTTTTTCATTTCTATTTTATTAATCTCTTCTTTGATCCCAATTATTTCATCCTGCCTACTCTTTTTCAGGTTGGTTTGTTATTATTTGTTTCAGAGCTTTAAACTTCATTATTATTATTTGTGTCAATTTTCTTTGATTTTTTTTTAATGTAGGACCTTAGATCTAAGATTTATAAACTTTTTTCCTTAGGACAATCTTCTATATTTTCCATAGTCGTTGCTATGTTGTAGTTTTATTTTCATTCAATTGTAGAAATGTTTTAATTCCTTATTAATTTCTTTTCTTTAATTTTTGAGATGCACTTTTATTTTCTGGATATGTATACTTTGCCTGCATGTGTGTCTGTACATCATGCATGTGCATTGCCCACAGATGCCAGAAGCAGGCTTCGGATCCCCTTAAACCAGAGTTATAGATGGTTGTGAGATGTCATGTGGGTGCTGGGAATTGAAATTATGTCCTCTGGAAGAGCAGCCAGTACTCTTAAACTGCTGAGGCATTGTTCCAGCCTCTTGATTTCTTCAATGACACATTCATTATTTAATAATGTGTTGATTAATCTCCTTGAGTTTGGGTATTTTCTTTAGTTTCTCTTGTTGTTGATTTCAACCTTTATTCCACTCCGGTCAGATAAAATTTAAAGATTGTTTTTAAGTTTTTTATATTTGTGGGAACTTCCTTTTTGTCTTGCTATATAATCTACTTTAGAGTAAGTTTCATGGGCTATTGAGAATAATGCATATTTTGTAGTGTTTGGGTGGGATTCTCTGTAGTTATCTTTTGGGTCTATGTGTTCTATGATGTCATTTAACTTCAGTGTTTCTTTGTTCATTTTTTTGTATGAGAGAGAGAGAGAGAGAGAGAGAGAGAGAGAGAGAGAGCAGGTTACTGATATCACCCACTATTATGTTTGGGTTAATAAGTGACTTTAAATCTGGTAGTATTTGTTTTATAAAATTGAGTGCATTTATGCTTGGTTAGTATGTTTAAAATTGTAGTGTCCTCTTGATGAATTGTTCTCTCGATCAGTGTGAAGTGATTTGTTCATTTCTTCTGCCTTGTTTTTGCTTGGTCTACTTTTTCATATATTAGAATAGCTACACCTGCTTGTTTCCTCATTATATTTGCTTGGAATGCATTTTTCTATGCATTCTTTGTAAGATTTCATATAAATTGGAGGGTAGTGTGTGTGTGTGTGTGTGTGTGTGTGTGTGTGTGTGTGCGTGTATGCTTAGTCAGCAAAAAGGTGGATTGTGTTTTCAATCCTAATTTTTTAGTCTATGTCTTTTTATTGAGGAATAAAAGCCATTAATATTCAAAGTTATTATTGAAAAATGTGTATTAATTCCTGTCATTTTTGTTGGTTTTATATTGTTTGATGTTTTCTTAGTCCTCATTTGTCTAACAACTTTCCTAGCATCATTAGTTTTTTCCATGTAACCTCTTGGCTATAATTTTACTTCTCTTATTTCTGATTTATTCATTCCTGTATCCTCTGTAGAATTGACTTTATGGTCATACATTCTTTTAGTTTGTTTTTATTATTTTTGATGGAGAAAACTTTGTTTTTTCTTCAATTATTAGAGTTAGTTTTGCAGAGTATACTGATCTGGGTTTGGACTATGGTCGTTCAGAAGTTTTTTAAATACATTCATTCCATCAAGCCCTTGTGGATTTTGAATATTCCATTGAAAAATATACTGTTATTCTGACAGGCCTCCTTTTATATGTGACTTAGTCCTTTCTTGCTGCTTTAAGTACGCATTCCCTGCCGTATTTATTTAGTGTTAGTGTGTGATATGGGGAGTTTCCTTTCTGGTTCTGTCTATTTGGTGTTGTATACCTCTTGTACTTGGACATCTCTTTTGCCAGGTTTGGGAAATTTTGTAAGACTTCAAGATGCTAAGCCATCTTCTCCATTTATTCTTTTCATGATGTTATAAAGATCTTGAACACTTATTCATGCATTTAATATTTTTATTACTTTCTTTGACTGAATGATTTAATTTTTCTACCTTGTTTCCAAGTCACAATATTTTGTGCTCCATGTGATCCTTTCTGTTGGTGAGATTTTTGACTGAGCTTTTTACTTGACTTACTGAAAATTTCATCCCCAGAATAATTTCTATTTGGGTTTTCTTTAGTGTTTCTTTCTCTTTACTGAATTATATTTTAATATCTATAATTGACTTCCTTATTTCATTCATATGTTTGTCTGTGTTTTCTTGGAATTCATCCAGAAATGTATTCCTGTCATCTTTAATTTTATTCAGGAGTTTATTTGTGTCCTGTTTGAATTCTCTGAACATATTCATAAGTGATATTTTGAGTTCTTTGAGTTTTGTTTAGGTTTCTCTCCATGGGTACCATTATTATGGACTATAGTTTTTGAGACAAAACATATTGTCTTAGTTTTTCATGTTGCTTGTTTTTGTTTTTTTTTTTAATGTTGGGACTTGTGCAGTTGGAGCTAGTTTGTTGGTTGAGTTTCTGGCCAATCTGCATGAAGTGGAATTTGGAATTGCTTGTGGTTTTCTTGGCTTGTCTGGTTTTATATTGGTTAAGAGATGTTTGCAGTTCAGTTGTGGGGATAATCAGTACTGATTTATGGGTAGGGTAAATGCAGATGCAATGATGCAAGTTGGCATGGGGAGTGGTAGGGTCCTGACATTGGTGGGGTGTGATTTCTGACAAGGGTAGTGAACGCATATTTCACATGGTCCTGTTGCAGCAGAGCCTGGGGTCCTGGGGGTCTATTTGGGTGTTGTCTGTGACAGCAGGAGTAGGGAGACACTGTTGGATTCCAAGGTGGTGGAGGTTGGAGTTCTAGGGGGGGTATCTGAGTTGTAGCTTCTGATTTGGGGAGGAGACAGAGTTTTGTTGAGGTCCTGTGGATGTGGAGGTGGCTAGTAGGTATGTTGCATATGACCTAGAGAGTAAGAGGTATTCTGAGGAGTCTTGCTTAAGGTTAGAGGGACTGTTGGGTTTGGGGAATCAATGGAGGTGTGGATTTTACCCTGGGGATCTAACCAGGGGAGTGAGCAGGTGCTCTGTAGTGCCTGTACACTGTTGTGGGTGTTGGGATGCCAGAGATTGACTGGCTGTGGACTTTGACCTACAGGTCAAATGATGGGCTGCCTACAAGGTCTTATAGTGTAACAAGGACTGGGGTTCCAATGCTTGTCCTTGCTTTGAGAAAGGTCTCACAGTATAGATCAGGTTGGTTTTTAACTCCAGGTGATTTTTCTGCTTTAGTCTTTTGAGTGCTGGGTTTATAGGTGGGAGCTACTATGCCTGGCTATGAATATTTTATTATATTTCAGCTTTTAAAATGTCCAGAAATAAACCTATGATAATCTTTTTCTGTTATCATTTTTCACCTGTATGTAATGTACTGTTTTTATGTTTCTGCTTTAGACATTCCCCTTTCTCTGCCATTTGGTTATGATATGCCTAGGTGTGAGTATTGAATTCGTAATTATTGTGCATTTTTGTTAATATTGATCATGCAATTTTATGTTTATCATCAATCTAGAGAAATTTTTATCCTTATGTTTTATATATATATATATATATATATATATATATATATATACTTCATTCTCTGCTCTTTCTCCCCTTGCTCTGCTATTCCATTTTACATGTTAGATTTTCTGATATTATTCCCTTGCTTTAAAGGTTAGATCACTTTTGCTCTCAACTTTCAGAGTATGTAACTTTGTTTACCTAACTTTAGGTTTCCTGACTGTCATCTCTACATTCTGTGAATTTTATTATATCAGATATCATACTTTTCAGATCCAGAATTATCAGTTTTTAAAAATAGATTCTCCAATGATATTTATTGTCTTTTATTTGAATACTTTTCCTTTGTATCAAAGAGGATAGCTATAATAGATTTGTTAAAATTCTTCTTTGATTATTCCAATGACTAGATCAACTTTTTAATCTGTCTATTTACTTATCCATCTGTCATATTAAGATGTATTCATTTAAATTTGGTGCTATATTTTATTTTTCCCATGATTCTTTGGTTCTCTGAATGCCAAATACTTTAGATTTTCCAATGTTACAACTTTCCACCCCCCCCTTGGGGTAACTCATGATTCAGTTATATACTTTGATATAATTCAGTTTTTGTTTTACCAGAAAGTTAATCTGATTGGATTTAGAGTTTAAAAAAAAATGCTGTATACAGCCCAAAACTCATTGTAGTTCTTTTACGTTTAAGTGCTTTTGGGTCTTTCTGGCACTGCACAGTTCCATAATGAGCCAGATGAGTTGGAGAGATTACTCAGTGATTAAGAAAACATAGTCATGCAGAGAACCCGTTTGTTTTCAGCACCCATTTTCGGAGACTCACAACCACCTGTAACTCTAGCTCCCAGGTATTAAATGTTTCTTCTAGCTCTGGTGGGCACCTGCATGCCCATGCACAGAATCCAGACATACATATATAATAAAAAATTAAAAAAAATCATTTCCTAAAAGAGTGAGGTCTTCTATTTGAAGTTAAGCAAACTTATAAAATGCTGGCTCATTCTTAGTTATAAAAATGAGAGGATTATGCAATTTAATGGCTTCAAAACCTTCATACTCTTCCAGAATTTGTCTGATTTTGTTTCTCACTCTGAACAGTCTTTAGTACCTTTCCTTTTTCTGGATTTTGTCCAGAGTTTGCAGTAGTTATTTTATGGACAAGTTCCAGACCCTTGTAAACCATATGCTTCTTGAAATAGATAGACACGAGGGGCAAGCTCAGAAGTTCAGGTTTTACTGGCACCAGGCCAAATAGAAGGCCCTACCTGCTAACCTTGCTGGCCGTCATGTGAGGTGGTTTGCAGAGATTAATGAGGAAGATGAAGAAGGAAGGATCTCAGATTTTTCTATTGCTGACAAGAGAGATTAGGAGAAAGGAAGTGATTGGATTTAGATGTCAGAATGATGCAGATCAGCTCCATGCTACGAGTTGTTTGGCTTTTGGCAGTTGCTAGATGCTCCTTACCACTTCTCACTGGAAAACAATGCTTTCCTACCAGTTGTGGTGGCAAAGAATCAATAGAACTAAATTCTTCGAGACCTCTGGCGTCTTAAAATAGTTTATCCTTTTCCCTGTATCTTGAGAAGTGGCCTAATTTGCCTCTCAGTACACATGTACTCTTTCTTAAAAGTGATATTAGGATTTCATTGAGTTCTAGGGTGAATTATAATTGATTAGGTTCTAAAATAAAGGTGCCACCATATACAGTGGATAAGCATGGATTTAGGAAAGAAAGTCCTAGTCCTAGACGCAGCTTTTCCACTATCCACAATGCAGCCTGGGCCCGCTTATTCTCCCTGAACATGTGGTCTGCCTGCAAAACAGGAATAGTAAGTCCTGCCCCATCAAGTGTTGTAAAATTCGCATAAGCTCATGCTCACACAGCTTTAAAGTATCCACCAGCCCCAGCAACATAGTAAGCATTCAATAACTGTCATCATCATCATCGCTGTTTGTTATCCATTTAATTAAATGGAGGCCAGTGTAAACATCTATGATTTGAAAATTGGGAGAAAAAATTCATAGGGAAGAAGGTGGAGTAAGAAGTTGTGGTTGGGGTAGAGGCAAGGTCAGCTTCCACAATGGAGAAGAAAGGCAGCATTTCCTGATAGTGAAGCTAAACCAATAATGGAGGAATTATGGGAGAACCATATGGAATCTACCAGTAGAGTGAGGGAGACCCACTCTGGGCATTTTCCTCAGGGTTAAAGTTGAGAGACTATTTAGTTCTACTATAATTAGGTCTTTGGAGACCTGTGGTTGGTGCTTTTCACACTTGAGTCTTTTTTTTCTGTCTTCAGTTTGACATGCTTATGTAGCTCTTGTCTCTACATAGGCACTGCCCTGTTAGCCCGCATTTGTTGGTTTGGTGGACAGGAGATGGCCTTGGGTCTAAGAACACAGCTCCTTAAACTTGGCTATGATCCCGTAGGTGACAAAGTTAGCAATGCTAGAAGTTTTCTTAGTGTGTAACAACCAAAAATTGATTAAAAATCAAGTCATAATGAATCTGAGGTGTTTCTGGCAGGGCTCACCCATCATTCCATGCAATATGGACGAATGCTGCCTAGAACACTTGGGCTCATATTCAAGACTATCACATGGAATGAGTGAGAATGTCTCTTCTGTACATATGGAGTTTTAGTCTCAAGAAAAATGATAGTTTAATTGTGAAAAACAAAGTCAATATTTTTCTACCATCATATCTCAGGGCTTAAATATCCAGTTACAACTTGGTGTTGTATTATGTTTGTATGGTTTTACTGTAAAAGTAGTTACTTAAGTTGTTTACTTGAGTGTAATTTGTTTAAAAAGTGAATTTTTGGTTTGGAATCATGACAGAATGCATAACAATTTCTGAAATGACCCTCAACATACTTCTGCATATTTATGGGAATAAGCATTCTCATTGTTGACGATCATAACATCAAAATATCAACCAACTGTGAGCAATGTTGATGATGCTCTATGTATCAGATATTAGCCAATATTTAATAGTTTACATAAAGATAATCAAACACATCCATTCCATCACTATTCAGATTTTATTTTCCCTTTAATATGTAGTAAAATTATACAAATACTGAGCGATTGTTTTAAAATAAATATATGATTCATTTTCATTAAATGTCTATTTTATAGATCCATGTTTCCAGTGTCCCATAAGAATTTCCCAGATGAAAGGTGTCACAATTGGAAGGAGTTCAAGAAGGACTGCCCTAGAGGACTTGGTAGCATCCTCAGCCAGAACTGGGGACTTGGAGGTGGGGAAGTATCTTGCAGACTGTGGAGGAAGGACATCTCTGTCCATCCAGCTGGCACATGGGTGGCAGGAGAAATGGGAGAGGATCAGGGGAACAGTCACATCTAGAGTACAAAGCAGCACTGGGAATAGCTTAGGGAGTGGAAACTAGATGCTCCTCAGATGAAGAAAGAAACAGAGAGAGGTAGCAGGTGAACCATAGCAACCTCCAAAGGCTCATGGTACTGGCTTTCAATTGTTTCCTTCTTGAGCCTGGAAATAGCAAGGTGCTTTCCCACCTGGTAGCCTTCATACTTCCATATGGTGTTTTTGATCTATCTGGCTTACTTAAACTGTATTTCTACATCTGAGGCCTCTGGCCCTATGCCAAACCACCACTTGACATATAATGTAAAACCAGAGCATCCTTTTTAAAGACGTCAGGTAAAATGAACTAGAAATTGAACTAGAAATCAGGTATCCAATCACATATTTCCTATGCATCCCTGAGAATAATTTCCCTTTAATATCATGCCTTAGCTTCCCTGTTTTATAGTAACCTCCCTGGTACCCACTGCCTTACAGGTGGATGGGCATAGACTATAGGAAGGCCAGTTGATCTATGTATTTCCTTTTCTTTTTATAATTATGTTACCCAAAGTGATAATAGAAAAAAATGACACCCACTGTGAACCTCTGTCTCTGCTTTTGTTTTTTATCTTAGGAAATGCTGCCAACATCCTTCTCGTGAAAGCATCTTGCTTGTTCTCCTCCCACCCTACTCAGTTAACCAGTCACTCTTGATTCTAACTCATTCATATTTATAGAGATAACCTACATTCTCAAAACTCTACTGTCACAGACATGATTCAGACCACAGTCGTCCTTTGCTTATCAGTGGCTCTCGAGCTTCCTAATGCTGGGAACCTCATGTTATGGTGACCCCCAACCATAAAAATTATTTCATTGTCACTTCATAGCTGTAATTCTGCTACTGCTAAGAATCATAATGTAAATGTCTGATATACAGGACATCTGATATGTGACCCCTCCTAAAGGAGTTGTGACCTACAAGTTGAGAACCACTGCTCTATAACAATAATTTCTTAAATGTTATCCTTATATTGTTCTGTATACTTTCCATACTATTTTCTCCTCACCCCACACTCAGAATTCTTTCTAAAATGTAAGTCTAATGCTGCTGTGCTCCATTTAAATATTTAAGAGGCACCATTCTGTCCATAATTTAAAACCTATGCTCCTCAATTGAAAGCGAGGCCTTATGTCTCTATCCCGCAAAGCCTCCATTGCCCCTCTTATCACTTGAAGACTAAACTGGACTCTAGTTTTGAGAGTCAGTCACAGATCTCCTTTCTATTTCCCATAAATCACTGCCTGGAATATTCACTACCCCCTCCTATATTACTTCTTCAGTCTGTATTTTGAGTTATCTTGCAAGTTCAAATTATGGATGTCTTTCATAAGGAAGTCTTTGACCTTTCAAGTCTGAATATAAGTTCCTTCCTTTGTCCTTTTGTCTGTGACTATCGTGGTCTTTAATTACTATCATAAGTATTTTGCTTTGTGTGAAGTCTTCAATGAGCTGTAAAGCTGAGCCATATCTGTCTTGTTCACTCTCACATACCCACCTCCTAGCATTGTGTCTGGTACCAAACAGGGGCTCTTACACACTTGTTAAATAAGTGAATATAAAGAATTACTTAAAGGTAAGCCATGGCTTCTAGAGTGGAGGAAATTGATTATTCATTTAAAGAATAGCCAATGAAGAAGGCCACTGGCATTTCTCCAGAGTCTTATACACCTATCTAGGAATAAGGAGGGAAGTGACATTATAACTAGTCTCTGGAAGCTTCATCTGGGAGGTCTGCCTATAGGATTTGCTAAATTAGTTTGTAAGGATAAACACTTGGAGATAGAAAATGGATTCGAAAGAAAAGTAAGGCCTAACAGTTCCTAATCGGATCATCTAGATACCCCTAAGCTGAAGACAGTTTGGGAGAAATGGGTTCTCAGTGGACTATGGTGTCCTTTCTGTGTCTGTGGGCAATTGAACTCAGGAACAGTCCACCTGATGCTAATTGACCTGGCATCATGTTGGGAGTATGCTTGGAGCCTCAGAACAAGTCTGAGGTTTGGTTCCCTGTGTGGCTGGATGACAAGCTGGGCTCCCAGGCTCTTGACAGGCTGCTAGCACAAGCTTCCTTCCAGGGTCTGCATAGTGCCCTGCTGCGGGGAGAAGAGAAAACGGTGACACTTCAGTGCAGGCCCTGGCCCACTGGGAAGATAGGCATTGGGATAGAAAAGTTTTTATTCTGTCACCTAATGTAAAAATCAAGGGGACATGGCGAAATCATAAACAGCAGATGAAAGCCAATGTCTCTAGCTTTATTACGTACTGTGGAGCTGGTCTTACTGTTGCAACAAAACTATAGGTTTTTATAGTACCTTTCTTCCCTGGGGCACAGGGTATTTCACTGTCTATTAACAGGCTTCCAACTGAAAATCTCTCACTTCTGGCATCACTTATTCTCTCTGTAGCATTAATCTCTTTCTTTTTTATTATGGTGAACAAAAAATAGTTTAAGAAATATGATAGTCCATTATTGGCAAGCACAGATGCACAGATGTGTGTGTGTGTGTGTGTGTGTGTGAAATAGAACCACTAAAAATTAAACAGAATAAGAAGACATGTGATTCAAAGAATGGAATTAAAGAAATAAGAAAAAATACAGATCATTATAATTCACATATGGTGATGGGAAATCAGAGACAGTTTGCATTTTGGAAACAATGAACAAATTCGAGAAAGTTTTCTTTTTTTTTCCCCTCAAAGACATTTCCTCCTCAAATGACTCTCTCTCTCTCCCTCTCTCTCTCTCTCTCCTTAAAGCCAACACCAAATAAATAAATAAATATGAAAAATGACCTCAGAATGAAAATCTCAAAATGAATGAACTGTTTTGTGGGTTTAAAAAGTGGAGGCAGCTCACACTGGCGAATTTGAACTTAGATTTTCATAGCTGTGGTGTTTACAAATATTAAAAACCAAGTATACTTGTATTTGAAATATACCCACATGTTATTGTGTTTAAACACTTGGTCCTTAACTGGTAGTGCTATTTTGGGAGAGTATAGAACTTTCAGGAAGTGGGTCTTAGTGAAGAAGTGGGGCACTAGGAGTGTGTCATTGCGGGTATATTATCGCTGCATGTTTTTGGTCAATTTTCTGCTTCTTGGGTCCAGTCATGATGTGAGGCATTCCTTTGCACCCTCACCACACCATTAAGCCACTCCTCCAGGTCTTCCCTGTCATGATTGACTGTTTCCCCTTAAAATTGTGAGACAAAATAAAAATTTTCTCTTTTTTGTGCATTGCTCGCAATTTATTTTTTAATATGTTTAAATGTATGAGATAGAATTATATCACTTTGCTCTCTCCCTTTCCTCCATTAATCGCTTCACAGAAGCCTTTTCTTCTATCTCCTCCCATACCTTTCCCACTCTTAAGTTGATAGACTCTCTTGCTTTATTATTTTTACATATAAATGTGTGTGTGTGTGTGTGTGTGTGTGTGTGTGTGTGTAGGATGT
Source organism: Lophiomys imhausi (assembly GCA_907164525.1). Lineage (NCBI taxonomy): Eukaryota > Metazoa > Chordata > Mammalia > Rodentia > Muridae > Lophiomys > Lophiomys imhausi. The sequence continues at coordinate 5,522,163 of CAJQZJ010033427.1, forward strand.
AGGATATATATATATATATATATATATATATATATATATATATATATATATATATATATATATAAATTTACATCTCCATCACAGTCCCTCCCTCCACCCCACCCAGGTCCATCCTCTTATCCTCTAACACTGCCCCCCTTCTCCCACCTATTTCTTTAGAGATTTAAAGTTTTTGTTGTAGATGTCTTTAAACTCTTGGGTTAGGTTTATTCCACAATATTTTGATGGTAAGTATTTTGAAGTAGGAAACAGAAAAATGTGGAAAGAGCTCCAATTGGGCAGGAGGAAGGAAGGTCAATTTAGACAGAGAAGGAGGGATGAGGAGGAAACCCTCATACCAGGCATGGAGTATCTCCTTTTGAATACTTGAGAAACCCCATTTTGAAAATTGGTCAAGACAGACCAAGTCACTCCCCAAACTATCAATGTAGCCCCTGTTGCCTCTCAGGAATTGCGTGTGGGACCCTACTGCTAAAGACATCTCACACTTAGAACATAAGAGTAAGATGATTCCAGTTGGATCTGACCTGAAAACTTCTTTCTATGATCTGGCATACATGGTTCCAGAAAATATTATGCAAACTGCCAAAGGAAGGAAGTAATTAAACAGTCCTACCCATCTTCAACACCTATGAGCCATGACAATGATCGTCATGATAAGATACCCATAAGGTACAATAATGGCATGCACATATCAGTGATAGCCATGAGCTGTCTGACTAAACAGTTCTCACCAGGAGAAAACTGTGCATGGTACTAAACACCTAGGCAACTTCCCAGGGCTGGTGAGGTCACAGGCTTTAGAAAAGAATCTACTGTTTCCACTTTGCTAGACCAACATAATTCCTTACTACATTCTAAATTTTATTTTTACACCTATAAATAATCCAGATAATTATAGCTGCCACCCCACATCAAATAAGTCTTTCTTTACATTAAATTAATACCATTACAGAAAACCACAACTAGACACAGAGCAAAAATCAGCAGATTGAGGGGACCCAGCCATAATAAACACATCTAGATCACATCTCCTGCATCCACAGTTGAGGGAACTTTACAGAAAAGAGAGATGAATGACTGTAAAAGCCATAGTGCCAGGAAGTTGATGGTGATATGGCTGTATAAACAAGATCAGAGCAACGGGAGTAACAATGGACATACTAACATGGAAAGAAGAAATTTTCATGGAGTCCCACCCCTAGACAAAGAATCATAGGCAACTAATCACTGCTGAGAGAAGGAGAATTAGCCTTCCCAGGGAGGATTCCCATTACTGGCTGTCCAATACAGAATGGTCAGCTCTGAAACCATATATCCACAAACAACAAAAACAGACTCAGCAGGTATTATTTATGTATCATTTATATATTTGGGCACATATGTGTGTGTGTGTGTGTGTATGTGTATGTGTAGAATATATATATATATATATATATATATATATATATATCTTTTAAAAAGAATAAAATGCTTCTAGGGCACCCTTGTGGGAAAAGGGCCACAAAGGAAGTATTTCCCCATATTTAGCCACAGACACTCAGCCCTCACTGCAGGAATGGTTAAAGGGGCCAGGTTATATCTTGACTTGGCAGCAAAACTTGTAGTCCATATGGTGCTGGTCTTGTTGATTAGCAGAATGCAAGAGTGACTGGTCATGGGGGACTGCACCAAGGCCCTAGGAAAAATCTTGTGGGGATAGGTAATGTGTAGCAGGGTTAGATTCCCTTCAAGAAGCCCCTGAGAAAATTGTGTGTGAAGCTGAAGTTCCAGTGGAGATCGCAGCATGCCGGGAATGAAAGTGCTTGGGACATCTGCTTCAGGCACTGAGTGGAGCCAGGCCAGGAAAGTGGCCACATGTGCTGTAGGTTATCAGGTCCATAAGTGCAGATCTATTCTAGTAGCTTGGAGCCCAGATAATGTGGCCACATACCCTGACATGACAGGATCTGACATTTACTATGCTCATTTCTGATGGTGCTTTGGTCCAATCATTTCTTACTACCCTCTCATTCTTTACCTTTGGAAAGGGGGCATTTACTCTGTTATCACATATTCTAAAAGTGTTAATTAGTTTTTTATTTTATAGGGGCTCATAACAACAATTTTCTTCGAGTCTCAGAAGGGACTTTGGACTTTTGGACAGTGTTGGGAATATTAAAAGTATGAGGCCTCTTGAAGTGACACTACATGCACTTTGCATTACAAGATGGTCATGAGTTTATGTGGCAAGGGGCAGAATGCTTTGAGTCTGAAATGTTTCTCACAGGCTTATGAGTCTGAACACTTGGTCACTAGGTGGTGGTGGTATATTTGAAGACTATAAAATCTTCAGGAGGTGGATTATAGCCTGGAGAAAGAGGTCACTGGGTGTGGGCCATTGGCGATACATTATCTCTGGCTGCTTCTAGTCTGTTCTTTAGTTACTGATCTGACTGTGATGAGAAGCTCTGTCACATGTTTCTGTTCCCACCGAGCTACTCTGCTATGCTTCACCAGCATGGTGGACTGCTCTCCCAATCTGGGAGCCAAAATAAATAATTTTTCCCTTTAGTTTGCTTCAGTCATGTATTTTTTTTCACAGCAACACTAAGAGCAGAAAGAATAAACATTTTGATATTTCAAGGAAATTGCTTACTGAAGATTAAGAACCAGTCAATTTAATAGTAGAAGTAAATATATATTTAATAACAGTATGATGTGAGTTATCAGGGAGGTAGAGAGATCCCTGTAGTGTACAAAACCCTGGATAGCACACATACCTTCCTCTATGGAAGATATGGACCTGCACACAGGTGAAGCTGACACAAAGGTGATCTTATATGCCCAACAGCTAGTAATGCTAGTAATGCTTTGTCCATGCCCACTTCAAGTGGCTGCTGACCCACAGTATTCATGTACTATTGAGTTTGGCCTGAAATCCCAGCAGGTACCTACTTCTCTCACCAATGAAATTGCTGTGTAGCTAGCTGGCTGGTTACAGCTTGCAGTTCCTGCCCCTGGTTGGACAGTCAGCCAAGCAGCAGTTCCATCTCCCCAGAGAACGTACTTCATGGCCAGCTAGCCAACACTATCAACTTACACCTGGGGCTGAATCAACCATCAGCCAAATGGTAGACCCTGTATCTTTTAGGTCTGGGTAGCTCAGCTATTCCTGAGCTCATTTCTACAGCTTGCCAGGTGGCGGTTACACACCACTGGCTTTGCCATGTCATCAGTGTGCATCATGCCCAAACAGTCATCCAGCGGCACTATATGATTAAGCTGTTAAAAGCCAAAGACATAAGTCTAAAGCAAAAAAAAAAAAAGTCATGTCACATATAATGGACTAGTCTGATAGAGATATCAGATGAGTAGGTTTTCATTAGAGTCTTTGGAGAACTGGGGAGAATACTATGATATATTCAGAATGCTGAAAGAAATAGACACTCCACCCAAAAACAATATACTCAGACAATCTCTTTCTGTCACATACTCACATTCTCTTTCAAATAAATAAATAAGTAAATAAATAAATAAATGGATGATAACCATAATAAAAATGTACAAAAGTATAAAGCCCATCAATAAAAGTAGATATACAAATGGGAAAGAAAAAAATCAAACTTTATCACTGTAGAAAAGCTACTAAACCACACAGATTAGCAAGAGAGGAAGAAAAAGGATATGTAAAGCAATTAGAAAAGAGAAAAATGTCAGGAGTGTGGTGTTACCTCAAATAGTAACATTAACCTTGAGTGTGAATGGATAGAATTTGCAAATTGAAACATACAGACTGATTGAACAGGTTAAAAAAAAAGAACCAACTAGGATCTAAGATGGGGCCGACCATAGAGCAGTGCATCTGAGTAGTAGGTGAATGAGATTAGTCACTGTGGAGTGAATGAGAGGTACCCTAGCCTACAGTGAAACACAGAAGGTGTCTGAATTCCCACAGCGAACATTGAGACCAGTCACCAGGTAAAACAGCCCATGCAGTTCCTGGGAACACCACCCTGAGGTCAGCCAGCTCCATCACCAGTCTGGAGAGGAGCTCTGGCTAGAGATCTAGCCTAGGAGCGGATCCAACACACGGCTCCAGCCACAGACCAGCGGCCCAGCCTGTCTGCCTGATATCCAGCCTGCACTCGGACCTGTACACCCAGGAGGGAAAAACAGCCGCACCACAAGAGCAAAGGTAAGTGAGATTATTTTTTCCGGAGTTTCCAACATGGCAGCACAGTGTGCACTGTAGCGGAGAGGCAGAGACCTAACCCAGTCACAGCAAAGCAATTAGGAGCCAAGACTGCCTGCAAACAGAGCCC
>CAJQZJ010033430.1:0-11999 GCA_907164525.1 Lophiomys imhausi
CACTGTATTCACTCTGACTCATACACTCCAACCTCCACCCTTCACCAGTGTTTTCATTCTGACTCATGAACTCCAACCTCCACTATTTACTATTGTATTCAGACTGACTCATACACTCCAACCTCCACCCTTTGCCACTGTATTCACTCTGATTCATGCACTCCAACCTCCACCCTTTACCATTGTATTCAGTCTGACTCATACCAGTTTATAGTTCTTGCTTTTCAGCATTTCTTTCCAGTTGTTCACTGGTGGCTCAGAATTTCCCATATTAGAAGTACTACTCCAAGGGAGTCAATATTAAACAGAGCTAGCACTTTAGTTTTTGTATTTTTCTGTGGAATATGGTTATACTTTTACTAGCTTACCACTTGTCACTTTCTTCAGAACCATTTGAGTTTGTCATAAATACTTACACAAACATGATCAGTACTTAGTAAGTTATAAGAAAATATTAGTTAGAACCTCTGGACTATATATTGACATTAGACACAATTTTTACAGGCTCTGTTTTTAGGGATCCTGGAATTTTCCCCTCTATTAATAAATATCCTTAGCTTGAATGCAACTTGGAAAAATAATCACTGGCATATGTGTCCTTTTCCAGTAACTGTGCAGATGGTCTATAATTCCACGAACTCTAGATTTGTTGTGCCTTAACAGTCTGATTATATTAATGCTGTTCATTTACATTGCTATCTTCTTCTTGTGATAAATTTTTGGCTTCTGGGAAAAAAAGCCAGTTTTTTAATCCATAAAGGCTATACTCATGAATGGCTGCTTCACTGAACATGTTCATAAAGTAAATAATTAAAAATCTCTATGATATGTTGACTCAAAGAAGATATAACGATGATACTACTTGGTCAGCATGATTAGCTACCATTTCATAATATCTTTTTATAGCCAATAAAATGAGGAATTCAAACACATTACATTGTATGAACTACAGCTTAAAGTTTTCTTGCTGTGGATTCACATATAATAACAAATTCAACAAATATTTATTAACATAATAGTAAGCATTAGTATATAAATTTTAATATATTTCACTATAACTTAGAATTATGAAAAAATTTGGTGTTTGTGGTAAAATATTATATTTGTAAAAGTTTGAACTGGTATGTATTTAAAACTGTTCTCTGAGGTGGTTGAAGAATAGATAGCTAGAGTCTGATAGTTAAATTTTGAGTTGTTTAGGAATCAAGAGGGTGTTCTGGATCTAAGAAGATATTTTTAAAATTGTGATGCAAGTTAGTATGAAAGCTGAGTTAGATATAGAACTTTAAACTCATGGAGATGATTAGATAGTAGAATGTTAAAGTCAGGTGCCAAATACATATGGACTGGACATTGGGAATGTATGCTAAGCCATATAACTCTCATAATTGTGGCCTATTTATTTCTGTTGTTTGTATTATATTTATTGTTATAAGTGAAAGAGCCATCTGTTGGCCTGAAAGGGGGAGCTGTTGGGGGGGAAAAGATATACCTTAAACTTAAAAAAAAAGGAAGGGGATGGGTGGGTTGAGAGGGAAGAGGGTGGGAGGGTGGGACTGGAGGGGGCAGTAGGGAGGGGATTGAGATTGAGATATAACTTGAAGAAATAAAAAATAAATTAAAAAAAGAAAGTCCTACCCTGTTCACCAGGAAGTCCATCTATCTCCTACTGGAGGCCTTTCAACTCCTCCCTGGTCAGAGAAGCCAGGAGGTCTGTGGCAGATGTGTGTATCAGCACCATTGAGGCATGGGTACTGGGTTGTCTTCTCTCCACAGACAACACCCTCAAGGGCAGTTCCTGGCTGGAGAAGCTTCCACCCAAGATGGAAGCCAAGCTTCTGGAGCCTAACTCTGCCAAACACGATGAAGCCAGGCTACAGGGTTCAGAAGGAGCCAACTTGGCCCCTGAGTTATATGCTAAGCCATATAACTCTTATAATTGTGGCCTATTTATTTCTGTTATTTTGCATTGTATTTATAGTTATAAGAAAAAGAATCATTTGTTGGACTGAAAGGGAGAGCTGTTGCGGGGGAAGAAATACCTTAAACTAAAAAAAAAAAAAAAAAAAAAAGGGAAGAGGATGGGGGGATTGAGGGGGAGGAGGGTGGAAGGGTGGGACTGGAGGGGGGAGTAGGGAGGGGATTGTGATTGAGATGTAACTTGAAGAAATAAAAAAATTATTAAAAAACTATTCTGAAATCACTATTTTTGGCAAAATTTTAATACTTTTTAATTATTAGTGCATTAATAATGCATTGCCATCTAACATATATCAAAATGATTAATAAAAGTTTAAATGAGGTAGTAATTTCACTAAGTTAAGTGAAACGGGAAGTAGGTGGCACAAAAGGTGGATGTTCTCATTTAACTCAACGAAATCATGCAATTTTCATCCAAATGGATAGAACTAGAGAAGCTCATACCGAGTGAGCTAACCCAGACTCAGGATGCACATGGCATCTATTCACTTATAATCCGATTTTAGCCATACAGTACAGGATATCTATACTACAGCCAATGCACCAAAGGGGACATGAACATAGACTTTGTTACCTCTCAATGAGATACTTTGCCCTTCTAGGCCCTCAGTGTATGAGGAGGCTCTTGGCCCTCATATGACTGCTGAACTGGGGCAGGGGACTGATATGTAGGGACACTCCACTCCAGAGGAGTGGGATGGAAGGGATAGGGAGTAGAAGGTGGGAAGGCAGTACTGGGAGGGGTGGAAAGAGGACACTATGAGTGAGATGTAACCTGAAATAATAAATAAATATTTAAAATAATAATGCAATTAAAGCCTTGTCTTCAGTGTTTATTGGGACCAGGCTCTCTCATCGAGAACTTCTCGACTCTGCTCTCTTCGTGCTTAAACATTCAATTTCACTAATACCACTTTGGCCCAAATATACATATTTTACAGAATCCAAGCTCTAAGGAGGGACTGTGAAACAGTTGGTGTGTTTCTTAAAGCAGTTCCCTCCAAATTAATTTAAATTGGCTCTGGAATGAACACTGAAAATTTGCTTAAGGACCATAAGAGTAAGGTAATTATAAATGGCAGAGCATCCGACTTAGGGGAGCTGTCTGGTGGGGTGCTTGGTGTGCATCCAAGTTTTTTCTAACAACTTTATTAATTATCTGGAAGAAAAAATAAACAGCATGTTAATTAAATTTGCAGCTGATAATAATTGGGACATGTTGCCAACTTCTTTAATGCAAAAATAAAATTAGGAAGAATTTAAAAGAGAGAGCAAATAAATATTGAAAGAAAATAAAAAGAAAAGGGGGTTATATGTAGCCCCAAATAAAAGAAAATATCAATGAAATGATAAATAAGACAGAGGAATATAGAATGATAACTCCAAACAATAAATCCAGGAAAAGAAGGCATTGTAAACAGGGATTGAAGATTTGCAAGGTAGTTAGTACTTTAACAAATAAATAACGTAGCCTTCCACATGACAGCAAGTGCACACAGCCATCTGGAATAATTTCACATCTTAAGTATATGCATCATCAATAAATTTTGTATCTTAAAGAAGTCTAGCACAAAAGACATTTGAAGTCTTGCTGGTTGTGATTTGAATTCGATGTAGCAAGAGGATTCAGAGTGCTATTTATGAAACCGAGCCCTGGGAACGCTTCTTTTATCTGGATTCCATTTCTACAGATCTTATGTGTGACCACTGCCTTTAAAGGCAAAATAAAAATAGAATTTTTTAAGTTTAAAATTTATTTTCTTTTTAACATTTGTTTTTATTCTTTGGGAATTTCACACATCTTTACAATGCATTTAAATCAAATCCATCACACACATAGCTCACTTGAACTCCTCACACACTTTTTTCCACATCCTTCTCCTAACTACATCATGACCCCCCCTCTCTCCATCTCCCTTTCTGTCTTTTTCCCAGTCTCTATTCAGGTCCCTGTCCCTGCACCTGTTTTTCTCCCTCTCCCTGTCTCTGGCCCTCTTCCTTCCTCCCTCCCTCCTTTCTCTCACTCATCCCCTCTCCCTCTCCACCCTCCTTTCTCCTTCCCTCCTTCTGCTCCTCTCTCAGTCCAATTCATCCTGCCTATTTGCAAATGGCTGACATGTATGGAGATTAAAATATGGCAGCCTACCATTGGCTACCCCAAAGAAAAAGAAAACTATTCCTCCACTGCTAAAAGTTCCTCATCTGTAGTTGGAGCTCAATGAATTCCTCTACTCCCCAAGATGTATAACATCAAATGGCTTGATTTTATATAGGTTGTGGGCAGGCAAAAACAGCTACAATACCATGGATGCAAAACTTGCTATCGTGTAGCAGTTTCTATACTGTAGGAAGATCTCAAAGACAATCTCCTGTGTCACAATATGATAATATCCTTAAGAACAAAGATAGTATCACAAACATCCTTTTAATTGCCAGTATCTTGAGGCATGGTTGATGTCTAAAAATTGCTTATGTAAAGTTAACTGTTGGAGGACATTTCACGTGGTGATGCAGAAACCTGCCTTATTAGTAGTTCTGGTATGAAGCAGAAAGTTACCAATCTGAGCCTCACTGGTTTTACACCTAAACGAGGAGATTACAATACTGTGTTTCCTATAGATTTGGGCCATTTATTTATAGAACTTTGTGACTGGTCTATCCAGTTCCTTCCCTTGTTTTTGCCATTCATGGTTAAGAAAATCTCAATAAAAAGAATCTAATGGTGCTTGACAGTGAAGACATATGCCTTTTATCCTAGCACTTGAAGCAGAGGCAGATAGATCTCTGAGTTCCAGGCCATTCTGGTCTGCAAAACAAATTTCAAGACAGCAAGGGGTATGCATAGAAGCCTTGTTTCAAAAAAAAATCAATAAATATATAGATTAATTAAAATTATTAAATAAAATGAATCTGTAGATTTTCTTCTATCAAAGAAATTCACTCAAGAAAGTGATTTAAAGTATATATGAACATAAATATTTTAAAGAATACATAGCTCTAAGAAAACTAAACTTAATTATATTTGATGACTAAAGTGGATGGATGTATATTATGTATAATATATAATATGTTTATATATTATATATAATATATATGGAATAAAATATATAATACTATTCTGCTCAGATTTGCCTTGTAATGTACAGTTTCCTTTTCAAATTTTATATAAAAACTTATTTTTAAAGCATGTGATAATGACATCTTAATTTCTCATAGTGATGATATGTGAAAGATCTTGTGATTTATGTGTTTGGGAATTTTAAGACAATTGTTACTTAGAATACTCTCTGACCACTCCATAAAAATACACAGTGCCATAAAATAGCTGCACACAAAGGATGTGATCCCGAACTTCTCAAGATGAAAAGTGAAAGTAGTTACAATAATCATCATTTTCAATTTTATGTAGTTAAGTGGTTTTACACAAAAAATTAGCCTTCCAAATGACATAGCTATAATGTGTTAATGGTAGCATAACGTGTTATTACATTACGCAACATAATTTCATGGATATTATGTATGGCATTTAGAAACTCATGTACTTACAGTTATTAGAAGACAGTCATTTTTTTCAAACCTTTATTCTTCTTAACCCTATTACTTAATGTAATCCTTGAGTGGTTCCTCTGTCTTTAATAAAAGGCCTCGGTATGGATTATATAACATTTTTTTAAACAATTTAGCTTACTGCTTTCCAATTCTTCATTGTCATGTTTCACCTCCTTTTTAAAACTGAATATTTAGATTATTAGCTTAAAGGGATCCAAAATTCAAACAGTAATTATGATCCTGAGGACATGGTTTATAATGAAAAGAAATTATTTTTCAATGTTGGTTATCCATGCAATACATGTTAATAAATATAATTATAATTGGATATTTAATCCTTCTTAGCATGAAATATATAGTACCTTCCCCCTTTCCTCATTTGTTTAAAAGTTACTGTTCTCAAATATTTAGTATGTGAATGCTGTGCTTGCCATGAATATGGGTTTTGAGTAATTTCTCACATAGTGTTTAGAAGTAGAGTTATTAGCTTATAAAGGATTCATAGTCATATAATTCAAATTCCTATAAAGGAAGACACATTAATTTTTAATAAACTCAAATTTTTACTGGCCAGTAAAATAAATTTACTTATGACCAACTACTTTACTTTTTGGATTCAGTGAAATAGCTAAACTATGTGACATATTGTAGCTTTTCAAAACCTGCAGAGATTTATTATTATTGTAATAAATGATTCAATGTATCAGTTGGTCATTTTACAAAGGAAAACAATAAGTCATTAAGTGTATGGAATGGACTATAAGCTGAGACTATTACATACTTAGGTCAGCTCAGACCCTCTTCTTGGAAGAAGCAAAAATAACATCAGTAAAAGCTAGCACACTAGTGCAGTAGTTTGAACCTCAAAGGTTCTCCAATGGCCCATTTATTAAGGACTTGATCACAGAGTGGCTGTATTGGGTACTGATGGAACCTTTAAGAGTGGGATCTAGTGAGAGGTGTGTAGAGTTTAGGGCTATGCCCTATGGAAGCTGAAGGACTCATTCCACTTTCTCTCTTTTGCTTTCTGCCTATGAGTTGAGAGCAGTGCTGTTCTGCCATGAGAACTGTCCCCCATGTAAGTCACTCTTTTTTAAAAAATGTTTATTTATTACTTCAGGTTACATCTCCATCACAGTACCCTCTTCCAACCCCTCCCCAGTCCCACCTTCCCACCCTCTACCTCCTCTCCCTTCTGTCCTACTCCTCCAGAGTGGAGTGTCCCTACATATCAGTCCCCTGCCCCAGTTCAGTCATATGAGGGCTAAGAGCTTCCTCATATACTGGGGACCTACATTGCAGCACCACTAGGGCAAAGTGTCTCATTAACAGGTAACAAAGTCTATGTTCCTGTTCCTTTTGGTGGATTGGTTGTAGTATATTATCCTGTACTATATGGCTAAAATCCAACTATAGGTGAATAGATGCCATATGCATCTTTCTGAGTCTGGGTTAGCTCACTCAGAATGAGCTTTTGTAGTTCCATCCATTTGGCTGAAAATTACATGATTTCATTGTTTCTGATGGCTGAGTTAAGAGTTCCATCTTAACTCTACCTTTTAAGATAGTCTTAATAGTTCAAGGCCCAAAGGAATGTATCCATTCCAAAGTGTGAGCACAGTTTTTCCTTTCTCTTTGTAAATTAAGTATGCATATTATGTAATAAAGTAATGTGAAACAAAAAACATAGACAATTAACCTTAATCCTAGTCAACACACAAATTACTTCAAATAACATACAAAAAATTTGGATATGTTAAAAAGGGACTAGAATGACTTGTTGAAGAGGACAGAGAAATGCTTTAAGGTTTTAATTCAAACTAGTAAAGATTGAATAACTAAGCATGGTTAGGAATCATCTCAAAGCTAGAGGAAACAGGGATAAATTTCCTCAAAGGATTAACATTATCAAATGTTTCAAAGTCAAAATTTTTGCTTTTGATAGGTACCAGATTCAGGAAACATAGAAAGTGGAGGGGAGGAACACTGGGGTACCTATGATTTGTGGTACATTATGTGCACAATTGTTCTTCCAGAAAATTAGTAAATGGTGAATGATATTCTGAATGGCACAAATCATTTGAGAAATATAGTGCTGCCTTTTTTCACGTAAGTTGAAAATAAGTTCGTAAGATTGTGTTTAAGTTTCTGGTTCTATTTATAGGCTCTAGATCCAATCCTTTAGTATACACTATTAATATCGTAAAAATTGTATCAAAGGAAAAGCATAGAGGAATGGGAAAGACACATGGAAAGCAGATTGACTGGGACCAGAGGTTCGGCATGGTAAATTAGAGGAATAAGGGAAGCATTTGACATGCACTCAATTCCTTGTTTTCTGGGATTCTAGAAAGATTTCAAACATAATTTTCATCTGAGCAGTTTTGTGAATGCCTCACACTGCATTCTGCACTATGGAATAGAGAGGTAGCATTAGGAGAAAACAACATTTTTTCTTAAATAAAGTTAACCAACTGGTACTTTAGATTTAATTGTTCTTACATTAAGCTAGATGGCTCTGCAGTATGCTCTGATTCTAGAATACATTGGTTAGTAAAATGGATCATTACCATGTGTTCTATTGTGTCTATATACGATACATGGTGTGTGTGTGTGTGTGTGTGTGTGTGTGTGTGTGGTCTTTATTTTATGACAGTTTTATAAGTTAATATCTTAGGATATTGTCACTTAGAAACAAAAGATTCATTAACGTGAAAGTCTGAGAAAATAACATGAATCTATGTTGTTTCTACCTCTTGGAGTGCACATCTTTCTTCTGAACCCTTCTATTAACACATCTTCTTAGCTGCTATAAAGTTTTCACATTCTTTCAAAGAAAATTAGTTCAAAGAAAAGTGTTAAATGAGCTATTTATTGAAAAGTGGTACTCTGCTATGTTTTTTTTTTTTTACTTCCCACACCCCATTTTTTATTATTTTTCTCTTTATATTCTTCCTGGAAGATGTTGAGCATATATAAAATAAATTTTCTTGAAGTTTCCTTTTGTCAATAAAACATTACCAAATATAACATTAAGAAGAATATTTAAAACATTTAAATCATTGCACATTTTTCTTCAAAATACCTTAAGATGTCAGATCACCTGAGCAGCAATTAATTTTTTTTCACCATCTGTCCTATTCTTTCAACAAATGTGTATCTTAGATTTCAAGTTTTATGATGTGTTTCGTGAGCAAAGATACTACTATGTAGCCTCTACTTCTAATGTAGGGCTGAATCTTATAGGCCGGCTAATAAGGTATATAGACAAAGAGAAAAAGGTTAGCTTAAATCCAAGAAATTCCAATTTATTTTGACTAGATATCCTTTAAATATTTTAAGCTTAGAAATTGATATACAAGAAAATTCAACTGATTTTTGTCTAGATCTCCTTTCAATCTATGTTGAGGGAAGGCCTAATATCATTGCTTCTAATAGATTGAATTCAATACTGAAATCCGGTTACTGACCCTTCTGAGGCATTCTCTTGATTGGTTAATAAAAGTTGCTTATGGCCAATTAGCTGGCCCGAAAGAGGATAGGAAGGCAAGACTTCCTGAGATTAGACAGGAACCCTGAGCACACACAGAGAACCCCTGTCTTTCTGCTGGGACACAGAAGGAGACAGACATCTTGAGAACACTAGAAGGTAATAGCAGGCACATGGCGGTTTGGAATTAGGATATCTGGGTTAATTTAGAGTAGCTAATTGAGAGTCTGCACAGCTAAGGGCTAGGCATTCCAACATTAAAAGGTCTTGGTGTATTTAATTATTGGGGAAAAGCTTATAGGCCCTCATTCCAAGCAGTACCGGGCCGTCGGACTTCCAGACTTCCGGACCTCCCTCGAACCTACGCAAATCTCCTGCCAAGCTGCTGGTAATTCTACCGGCCTAATATAACAACCTATATTAGTTAACAGAGTTTAGGTCAGGGGTGGTGTAAACCCCCCATTGTTCCAGGTGCTCTTTCCCCAGGACAAATCAAGCAACCGGTTAAGGCAGGCTTGCCAGGCTGCCCACTCCTCTGCCAAGCCACCGGCTGCTCTGCCGGCCTAATCTTAAAGTTTATACTTACTAATAACTACAATAATTAATTAATTTGCAGTTTCAAATCTATTGAAATTAGAAATCGAAATAGCAGGTAGCCCCTGCTCCCTCAATCAATCATCTACCTAATTTCAGAAATGAGGATAGATAATTTTTTTCAGCATATGAAAGACAGATTAATAAATTTAATTTTGAGGAAGTGCCTTGTTATGTATGTTTGCTAGTTGGTTTCAAGCACATGTGTTCTTTTCATTCTATTGCCTGATGCGCCAAGTAGCAGGGGCTTGGCCAGTCCACCCAATGAAATTTTGACAGAATCAGGTAGATTATACTTCCCTCTACCCTTCTTTTCTTTTTTTCTACTTACAGGATTAAACCTTCTGCTTCATTCAGGCACAATCATATCAAAACTTCCCATAGATGATTTGTTTACTAGTTGCCTTTGGGCTACTCCTAGCCTCCTTCCCTGTATTCACTATGATTATATGACTTCTCTATCTCTTGTGTCAAGAATGTGTTGTTATGTCTCAGTCTGATGAAAAGGTTTCATAACTTAACAGTGCTGCCAAACTACTCACGTCTTCAACACTGTTTTCCTATGCGGTATCCTGATCCAAGGGTGATTCTTTAATCTATTCTGTTTTCTTGTTTTTTACCATTTCATAGTGGACAACTTTTATTATTATTATTATTATTATTATTATTATTATTATTATTTACTAACCCTTTCATTTCCTCCTCATTCTTGCTCCTCGAAAGAGGAAAACTTCCAATCAATTCTTGGCATTTTAGATTATTATTTACTTATTTATTTCTTATTCACTCAGTTACCTTCTTGTTTCTCTTGCTACCCTCCCTCTCTTGCTAAACCCTTTCTATGCCCCATTTTCTTCTGGTTTCATGTCACTTCCTGTGTTACCCAATGTCATTCTATTCTTTTTGATCCTCATTCAATTTATACTAATTTATAAGGAATTTATTTATTTTATCATGGACTGCAAAATATTTGACAAAAGCAACTTTAAGAAAGAAGGGTTTATTTTTGACTTCATTTGATGGTACTGTCTATTGTGGTGAAAAGTTATGTTGGCAATAGTATAGATTGGCTGGTCACATTGTTTCTGATGTCTCAAGCAGAGAGAACTACTAGTGCTCAGAGGAACTTGTAGCTTTCTATACCAAAAGATCACAATATTTTAAGTTATTAAATTGTGAGGGTATGGACTATACTAGATATTTTATGAATTTTGTGACAGTTTACTCTAGTTAGTTCACAAGAAAATTTTGGGTGTTTATCCTACAGTTAATTTTGCTTTAATTTTACTTTTACTTTTGTTTTGTTTTGTGGTGGTTATTTTATTTTTCTTGCTTAAATAATTTCTTTCCTTTACACCACGGCTTCCACTCCCTCTTCTCCTCCCAGTGCTTCCCTCTCACCCACTTTTTTCTCATCTACCCCTCCACCTCTTCTCAGAAAAGGGGAAGCCTCCCATGGAGGAGGATATCAAACAACTTTGGCATATCAAGTTCCAATAAGATTAGGTGGATCTTCTTTTATTGAGGCTAGACAAGGCCACCCACTTGGGGGAAAATTAACCAAGCTCAGGCAAAATAGTCAGAGATAGCCCTGCTCCCTCCTTAGGACTGCCACATGGAGACCCAGATATACAACTGCTACATATGTGCAGAGGGCTGAGGTCTATCTCATTCGTGCTCTTTGGCACTTCAGTCTCTAGGAATCCCTGTGGCTGAAAGTTAGTTGATTCTGTAGATTTTCTTGTGGCGTACTTGATCAGTCTGTGTCCTTCAATGCCCTTTCACTCTTCCACAGAATTCTCCAAGCTCCACTTAATGGTTGTCTGTGGGTCTCTGCACTCATTTCCATCAGTTTCTAGGCCAAACCTTTCTGATGACATTTATGCTAGGCTCCTGTCTGCAAGTATAGCAGAATATCATAATTGTGGCAGGGGTGGGTTCACTCTCATGGCATGGGTCTCAAGTGGGGCCAGTCATTGGTTGTCCCTGCCTTCAAATTCTGTTCTATCTTTTATCCCTGCACATCTTGTAGGGAGGACAAATTATGGGTCTAAGATTTTGTGCCTGGATTGGTGTCCAAATCCCTCCATTGGAAGTCTTCCCCGGTTACAGGAGATGGGCAATTCAGGATCCATAATCTTCTTTGCTAGGAGTCTTATTTAGGGGCACCCTCATATGTAGAGAGCTGCGACGTGCCGCGCCTTAAAAATGGCGCTGGTCTCCGCCTTCCACCAGCCCGACGGTGAGTGCTCTCGATGGTGGGCGGGTCCATGTTTGGCTAAGACCGCCCATGTGGCTTTACTTGATTGGCTGTATGTGGGCCTCTAAGATAGCACCATGTGGCTTTACTTGATTGGCTATACGTGG
Organism: Lophiomys imhausi; assembly: GCA_907164525.1. Taxonomy (NCBI): domain Eukaryota; kingdom Metazoa; phylum Chordata; class Mammalia; order Rodentia; family Muridae; genus Lophiomys; species Lophiomys imhausi. Next base: position 11,981 of record CAJQZJ010033430.1, read on the forward strand.
GCCTCTAAGATAGCACCAT
>CAJQZJ010033431.1:0-13911 GCA_907164525.1 Lophiomys imhausi
CAAGTCCATATTTGGCTAAGACCGCTGATCTGGCTTGCTTCCGCATATGTGGGCCTCTAAGATAGCACTACGTGGCTTTACTTGATTGGCTGTTCATTTAGTATTTAGCCTGTGGGTTGGGTCTGCCCGTCCCTTTTTCGGAAGACTGTTTTCAAGGGACCTGAATACTGCAGGACAAGAGCTTTTGCGAGTTGCGTCGTTCTTGCCGGTCGAGAGGGACGCGACAAGGTGTGTAGTCATACTCTAGCCTAGAAATGGAATGAATTCTGCTTGCAAAATAGACTCTCAAGGCAAGCCATATTCAGAGAAAACACTATTTTACATGACATGAAGCATTTTAGGACAGGGCACAGGATGGAACTCAACAAACAAGAGTAAACTAAACCAAACAAGTTCAAAAGTATCATTTTCAAAGGATCCCTGACAGTTTCACCTACTTTATAATTTGGCAGCTGAGTCATAGCTTTTTAAAAATTCTCAGTGATTGCCAGCACCAACATCACTTAAGAATTTAGTGTGTTATCTTTGGCCCCACCCTCAGCCTATTGAATCAGGAATCCTGAACTTAAGGGTTCAAAAATGTGTTTTAGAAATCTCCTTGTTTCTGACTCACATTAAAGTTTTGAAAATACTTCTGTCTCTTGGGATACTAAGGATGCTCCAGCTTAATTAAAGAATCTTAAAATAGTTTTAAATGGATCAGTGCTTTCCTCTCTCTCTTTTTAACATATCTGAGTTACATTTCCCAAACTTCAGGCATGAAGTCAACTGGAGGAAATTTTGAAGATTTCTCTCTACAGGATGTTAGGAAACCAGGCCCTGTTTTTAACTTGCTGGCAGTAAAAGCCTGCCTTGGGATACACCTCCAAAGAAGAGGAGCTGTGTCTGCATGAGGAAGGATGTGTGTTTGTCAAGAGACTAACACAGTGTTGAGCAAACTGGTGAAATTATATCCTACTAGAATGTCTCTCAATAAGAACAGCAATGTCGTCTGGTGTTCTGGTGTACACATTTCCCTTGCCGTAGTTCACTGTCAATCAGTGTGAATCACTGTCTTGCTTACTTTGAGAAGAAAAAGCTAAGAGGCTGCATAAGACTTTACATAAAGTTTGTGAAAGACTGGCTCTTGTACTTCAACCTCTTCAAGGACAAGGAAGTAAAAAAGGAGATTAAATTTAAATAAGTAAGCTACAGATTAACAATTATAACCTTAGAGTTTGGTTAACAGAAGAGTAGTTACGCATATATGCATTCATTTCCATGTTTTAAATTTGTAAATAATTACTGACAATGACACCCTTCCAAAAGAGAAATTCCAGGACATGATTGATATGGATGTATTTTTAATGTGTGATAAAGGGTGAAAAACTGGAGGAATACTGGTATGGGCTTATTTTATTAAATCCTTTACTTTTTAAAGAGTAGAAACTCTTTATATTATACAATCCATCACATAAATATATCTTTGAAACAAAATAGGACTGTATATGGTTAGATTTATGAACATTCTTTACTTATAAGAGTTAACACAAGGGAAGAATGGACTTCAGTTCAGAGAGGGATTTACTGTGTTCACAATTATCATCACATTGTTTTATTAATATTTGCACATCTGTTAAATAACGTTTACAACACAACTTTATAAATCCATTACATAGATAAATGTTTTGATTATCTTTTATTGTTTATTCTTTATCTTTGGGGATTCATTACATTGAGTATACCTTTCAAACCATAATCTACAGCTTAATTAAGCCTTACAGTTATAAATTTTGAGGCAACATATTAAGAGAGAAGTTATTGCTTTTTGGGGTACAATATTACTAATGAATGTTTCACTCTCCAGCATCTTGGCTGGTATAAAATTCTAAATCTAGCCAAAGGAAACTGTCTTTGATTTCACTATTCAGAGATCATAAGTCAACTTTTTATGTACTACAAGCTTCTTAGGAATAAAATCCAACCCCATTGATGGCTGAGTAAATTTCACAGCTTGTAGAAAAGACACATATCATTGTAATGTGTGAAATTTTAATCAAAAATGTTATGAAGGAGGAAGGTAAACTGACTGCTATAATTAATGTGTTCTGACACAGGGATTTAGCCAGCACATTTATAGACTGTGCTGATCTCTGTTAACTGTTCCATTGCTTAAGGCCTGTCAGTGTTCGGGGAGCTACTGTATTTCAACACAAGGCATTTTTTCCTGAAGAGTCAGTTTTGTTATAATTTGAAATGTAAAGCCATATCTTCCTTGGCTCTCCCTTTAATATTTACTTAGGTTTCATGGATGTTGGATAAAATTAAACTGTATATACTTTGTAATAAAATGAAGCAATTTAAATTCTATTTTTCTGCTACTTAACTACTATCTGATGTGTTAAAGGTCAGCACAATTTTATTGAGATAATGAAGAAATTAGGAACTTTTTTCTAGCAGAGCATCATAATAAAATATTCTCACATGATGCTACAGATGTTTCAGAATTAAATAATACTTGTTTTGTCTCACAGAGTAAACTGCCCTATTCCATTTAGAGACCAAACGTCACTTTGCCACAGGACACTTTCAATATGTTTATTAGTGGGAAATAATGTTCAGCTCATCAAAAAATATTAAAGTGCTGCTAAATATTTTCTTTTTTTCTTTATTTTTTATTTCTTCAAGTTACATCTCAATCGCAGTCCCCTCCCTATTCCCCCCTCCAGTCCCACTCTCCCACCCTCAACCCCCCATCCTCTTCCCTTTTTTTTTTAAGTTTAAGGTATATCTTATTTCCCCCTACAGTTTCCCCTTTCAGTCCAACAAATGGCTCTTTCTCTTATAATAATAAATACAATACAAAACAACAGAGGTAATTACGCCACAGTTATGAGGGTTATATGGTTGCTAAATATTTTCTAAATGAATTCCTATGCCAGACACCAGTTTCGATAATGTCTATATATTTCAAAGACACTCTTCTGGAAATTATTGCAGATTTGGTTCCTGGCTCTGCTGTGTCAATCTCCTGCTGAGATCTACTGCAAAGTCTCTTAGAGAACTGCCAGTGTGCTTGTGCAGTAGACAAAAGACATACCTGAAAGGGGAAGACAGATATGCCACTTAAAATAAATAGGAAATGAATTGGCCGGCAAGTTGGCATGTCTGCTGAGACAAATCATGGACAACATGTCTCTCAACAACAAAACTTATTTGTTTTCTCTTGCCAACAGATTCATCACTGCCCAGGCAAAACAGGCAAAATACATTAGTGTCCTGTAAACTGATAAAGAGAAGTGCCTCAATCTAGCATCCTCAATGGCGAAAGTCTTAGGGCAGTATTGATCTGTGTAATATAAATCTTGTTTTCTGTCTGCAGAAGTGAATCAGGAATGACCCAGAAGGTTAACAAACATTGTAATGTCTTTCAGCTGGGGCAGATGCCTGTGAGCTCTACACATTGTATTTGGTCAAGTTCCATCTTGTCATTTTACAGCCAAGAAGCTTAACTAATTGGTGGCAATCATAGGAATGTTTGGCTGAAGGAGATAATTCCTACAGGTTTCCCCCCCCACCCCCTCCCCTTTCTATCCCCTCCTTCTTTCTATTTTTCTCCCCCTCCCTTAGGTCTTAACAAGCAAGCACTCAAAGCCAAGCAGCGGAAAACAATCAACACTGAATTAGTCAGCAGGAGTCTTCACTTTCTTGAAAGTTTATGTAATTGGCAGGCCATGCTCCTGCTCTGCCAAGAACAGACCTGATTAAGCTGATGCGCTTTGTTTCAGTAAGTTTGACAAAGTCTTCCCATTCTTTAGAGTTCCATGTGAGCATATGTGCATAGCATGCCTTTCTACTTTTCATGAGAAACCAGGAGTAAATGTGTATCCTGTAAGTTCATGAAACAACAGTCCTCATTAAACTAAGGCTAGAAAGATCAACATCTGGGGAAAAAGGGAAAGAAAGAATACTCGTCATCAAAAGTAATACATATAAATACTTCATGGGGGAACAATTATTAAGGAAAGCACAATTAACCATAAAACTCTCTATAGTTTTGAGCAGAGCACCTATAAGGGAGTGCTGAGTTCAGTCTTATCTTCCTATGGGTATTTCTTTGGCAGTATGCTTTTGGTAGGTGCAATGTCTTATGGTTTTTTTAATATATATATATGTATATATATATATATATATATATAAAACATATAATATATAACCAATATTTGGAGCCTTAACTGATTTTTACCATTAAAATTATTTTTAATAATTTTAAAATTTGGTCACCTAACTTTTTAAATCCCATACATGACTGGGGAGAATTATTCTTTCCCTTATTTGGAAAATCTGCCATTACGGAGAAAAATAAAGACCCAGCATTAGACAGCATAAACCTTTGGCATTTTATTTATATTTGTTCTCACTAATGTCCCCTTGTCATAGCCCTAAATCAAATTATAGGTTTGAACTTGGCTTCGACTAATAAAGCTAAAAGAGAACAGTGGCTGAGAGGTTAGTTCACACATCTATTACATCATAATTGATAATATAAAGGCAAGATTCGGGGAACTGATGGTGTTTCTCTTTCTTCTCCCCCTTTGTCATGGAAAGGTCATGCTCATTTTCAACATTTTTATGTATGTCATTCTCAATATAGCAACAGAGTCTCTTATGGAAAACAATGTAAGTAAATGTCTTCACGATGCTACTGGTCACCTGATCAAAAGACAATGTTGAAAAACACTTCTAATGACTGTCTCTTATGCATCAGTGCACCTACTAATGAGCTGCCAGAAAAGGCTTTGTAAAGCTTTGCTAAGATAGAGCAGGAATGTGAGAATCAGGAGAGAACTTCCCTGCTGTGATCCCTGCCTTTCTAACAGGGAGCCTGGACTTGGAGCAGCTAATGAGCATGCTGGAGAGAGTGCCCAAGCCAATGCAGGCTAGAGACAATTCACCAGTCTGCTTTCAGATCCAGGGTATGATGTATGACAGTAAGACACTCAACAGTAGCTTTTCTTTAAATAATTTAGGTATTTATTGATTTTCCTTCTCTATACCCATATTTTTCCTTAGCCCCTGCATTTTATTTTCTTTTGGTGATTCCTCACACCATTGGGGAAAAGAAAGGGATGAAATTTATTCTATTATCTTATTCTGCCACCCACATACACAAGATTAATGCCATTATGTCATATCATAGCAATATGGAATACCTAATTAATTTTTATGTGAGGAAAAGAAATGTGTGGCTTTTGGAGGGGATATTTATGAAATGAGGCAATTGAAATGAATAACTTTTAAAAAGCCAACATGTGGCTTATTTAAGTCAAAGGAATCAATATGTGGCATCCTGGGGTTTAAAACAATGTATCTGGTATGAGTTAAAGACCTTCAACCCCCTAGCAATGCCTTGTTCAACATCTTTACCCATAGGCAAAACCCAGCAGGATCTCTATAGAGAAAGGTTACTTAACTTGGTTTGTAGAAATTCCTTGCCTATGAATGAAATAGTTAACTGCAGGATACCTTTTAAGTTCACTGCTAAGCTGTTCACATTACACATTTTGATGTTATGCTTCTTTTGAGTTTTCCTAGAGGCAATTTTACTAGTTAATGTTTTTTTTAGTCAAACAAAATTACAGAATACAAACTGTGTAATTTTATCAATTTGCAATGCCACAGCCATCCCTCAAAAGAGAATCAACATCTCCATCCATTAATTACAATCCTGAATATCTGCTCGCCTCCCAGGAGGCAGCCTATGCAGTTCACATGGGCTATTGCTATCTGCTCCTTCCAGTTGCCACTGTTCTTATTTTCCACAGCTCACCCTTGCTTTTTCTCTGGTTGATACAGCATGCCGTGGGAAATTGCCGGCTCCGTGGCAACTGGGTAGATAAGAATGCAGTGGGCTTCTGCAACCCCTTTTATCCAACGATCTCCAAAGAGATTTATAAAAATCTAGTTTTTAATCCTCTGGATACCCCCTTGAGATATGTATTAGCCCAAGTTCGCTAACAGACCGCAAACCAGGGAGCATCTACCTGTCTCAGTCCCAGAACCCATCTTGGGGTTGAATGTGGTACCAGGAGAGCTTGGATTCTGAAGCTAATCTGACCACTTGGAGAGAGAGAGAGAGGGCTGGAAATAAGATTTCCACGCTGTTTATCTAAGAAAAGAGATGCATGAACACATGTGGGTTTGTTTGTTTGTTTGGATTTGGCTTGAGTTTTGGTATTTTTGATTGTTTTCCATGATAAAGGACAAGACAAAAGTAATACAGTCTCTCATTCCCAATAACAAATAAACTATAGTGGTCTTAAATAAGATTTCTCTCCAAGGCAGCATTATTGTTCTTTTTTCTCTAAAATGATGCTTATTAAGATAATTCCTCAAAATGTTTAAAGACTTAACACAAACTGTTCAAAATGTCATCCAGAAAACAAAGAAAGCAGAGAACAAATTCATTTATATCAAATCTTTCAAAACATTATTATTTCTTAGAAATCAAACTGGTCAAACACAATTGGAGCTGATGGAAAATGATTTTTCATGAGTATAAAATGAAAAAATATTTAAAACATATTAGTAATAGAAATGATATATATTTAAATTCATTTAAATAAAGATCCCAGATGGTGGCAGATAGGACAGACACATTTTGAGCACAGGAAAAATAGCTACAACATCGAAGAAATTAAAACTAGCTGAGTAACAACAACCTGAGAAGCCTGAACCCATGGGTTTTTACCTAGTGAACCCAAGGACTAGTGGGACTCCCTGGGTGGGGGCTCCCAGACAATCAAGGAAACAGACCTACCATCTATAGAGCAGAGGCCCAGGGCCCAGAACAGAAGCCTGTGACCTCTGTTAGTCTCATTGTTTCTCTGTTTGGCTTCTGTCTTGATGAAATGTCCATTAGTGTGAGTGGGGTGCTGAAGTCTCTCACTATTAGTGTGTGGGGACTGATGTGTGGTTTCAGCTTTAGTAGTGTCTCTTTTACAAATGTGGGTGACCTTGTACTTGGGGCATAGATATTCAGTATTGAGATGTCATCTTGATGAATTTTTCCTTTGACAATTATCTAGTGTCATGAGAGCTGGCATGTAAGGACCATACCTAGAAACAATAAAGGGGATATACAGCAAGCTGGTGTATTGTATCACCCAACATCAAATTAAATGGAGAAAAACTTAAAGCATTTCCCCTAAAATCAGGGAAAAGATAAGGATGTCCACTCTCCCCATATGTCTTCAACATAGTACTTGAATTAAACACCAAGAAACCAAGTAACTCAATAAAAAAAAAAAAAAAAATGGGATGCAGAGCTAAACTGAGAATTCACAAAAAAGGGAATCTAAAATTGCCAAGATACACCTAAAGAAATGCTCAACATCCTTAATCATCAGAGAAATACAACTCAAGACAACTCTGAGATTCCATCTCACTCCTGCCAGAATGGTTAAGATCAAAAACTCAAAAACCGCACTTGCTGGCAAGGTTGCAGAAAAAGGGGAACCCTCCCCCATTGCTTGTGGGAGTGCAAACATGTACAACCACTATGGAAATCAGTCTGGCGATATCTTAGAAAATTTAAAATAGCTCTACCTCAAGACTCAGCCATTCGACTCCTAGGCAAACATCCAAAAGATTCTTCACCAAGCCAAAAGGACATCTCCTCAACTATGTTCATAGCAGCTTTATCTGTAATAGCTAGAAACTGGAAATAATGCAGATGTCCTTCAACTGAAGAATGAATTAAAAAAAAAAGTATGGTACATTTAGGTACATTTATACAATGAAAAACTACTCAGCTATCAGAAACAAGGAAATCATGCAAATTGCAACCAAATGGATGGAACTAGAAAAGTTAATCATAAGTGAGCTAACCCAGACTCAGAAAGATACACATGGCATATTTATTTCACTTATAACTGGATTGTAGCCATATAGTAAGGATAACCATCCTACAATCAATAGACCCAAAAGAACAGGAACATGGGCTTGGTTACCTATTAGTGGTACAATCCACCCTAGTGGAACTACCATGTATGGCCCCGGTGCAAGAGGAAGCTCTTAGACCTCAAGTGACTAAGGATCTGATTGGGGCTGATACATGGAGGCACCCCACACGAAAGGATGGGATGGGTGGGAGAGGGGGTAGAGGGTGGGAGAGGGGGTAGAGGGTGGGAGGGTGGGACCATGGGACCCAGAAGGGGGTGAATGGAGGGGGGGTAATGGAGACATAGTCTGAAGTAATAAATAAATGTTAAAAAAGAAAATATTATTTGTAGCATATGTAGGTGTTCTTTGTACAGCTGAGAAGGTCACCACTCTTTCTGATTATCTAAGAGTTGATATTACAAGCAGGTGTTTAACCTCATCAAATGATTTTTATAAGTTAAAAATATAACTAGTTACAATTTTCTGCCCTAGATTGTTATTAAAGCCAGATTACACTTATTAGCTATCAAATACAAAACCAGCATCATATCACCAGAATAAACACTGTTTGGTAATGGTGATTTAATATATATGTCTAATATATATGTACTTAAATATATATGACTAAATTTTATTTTTATTTTTTAATGTTTATTTATTGCTTTAAGTTACATCTCCAACATAGTGTCCTCTTTCCACCCCTCCCGGTTCCACCCTCCCACCCTCTCCTCCCTCTCCCACCCATTATACTCCTCTAATGTGGAGTGTCCCTCCATATCAGCCCCTCTGTTCAACAGTTCAACAGACATATGAGGGTTAAGAGCTTCCTCTTGCACTGGGGGCCTACATGGCAGCACCCTAAGGCAAATTGACACATCAATAGGTATCAAAGTCTATGTTCCTGTTCCTTATGGTGTGTTGGTTGTAGTATAGTTATCCTGTACTATATGGCTAAAATCCAGTGATAAGTGAGTAGATGCCATGTGCATCTTTCTGAGTCTGGGTTAGCTCACTCAGAATGAGCTTTTCTAGTTCCATCCATTTGGCTGCAAATTGCATGATATCCATATTTCTGAGAGCTGGCTGAGTAGTAGTTCATTGTGTAAATATACCACAATTATTTTATCTGTTCATCAGTTGAGGGACATCTAGGTTGTTTCCAGTTTCTAGCTATTACAAATAAAGCTGCTATGAACATAGTTGAGGAGATGTCCTGGTGGTTTGGTGAGAAATCGTTTGGGTAGATACCCAGAAGTGGTATGGCTAGGTCTTCAGGTATGGCTATTCCAAGTTTTCTAAGATATCGCCAGACTGATTTCCATAGTGGTTGTACAAGTTTGCACTCCCATCAGCAATGGAGGATGTTCCCTTTTCTCCACAACCTCACTAGCATGTGCTGTCATTTGAGCTTTTGATCTTAGCCGTTCTGAGAGATGTGAGATGGAGTCTCAAAATCTTCTTGAGTTGCATTTCTCTGATGATTAAGGATGTTGAGCATTTCTTCAAATGTCCCACTGCCATTAGAGAATCCTCATTTGTGAATTCTCGGTTTAGCTCTGTTTCCCATATTTTGATTGAATTATTTGGTTTCTTGGCATTTAATTTCTTGAGTTCTTTGTAAATTATGGATAGTGTTAAAGGAAGTGAGTTACAGGAGTTTGGCTTTTGACATTTCAGAAGCTCAAATCAGGTCCTCTCTCTCTCTCTCTCTCTCACTTCTGTCCCAAAGGGGTGGTTGGCACAGGGGTGGTGGGGGCAGGGAAGGGGAGAAAACCAACCTGTGTAGTCCTGAGGGTAAAGGTCTGGAGGAGGTGGAGGTTTGAAAGATGTCTTTTGGAGAAACAACCCCCAGCTCAGAGCAGTTTGGTGGGTCCCAAGCTGTTGGGCAGGGCAGGGCATTGGTGAGAGGGAGGGAAGTGGAGATCTAACCTAGGTGTTGGGGTTCAAGGAAACCTGAGGTAGACTAGGGTCCAAAGGATGGCGCTGGATGCTCCTGGGAAGAGAGACTCCAAGGCAGCTTCATATTCTCAAAGTTGTACTCCATATTTCTGGGTTTTAATTTTGTTTGGTAAACCATTTGCTAAAAGTCAGTGGGAAATGGTGATTGATCAGTGCATCTTTTTGAACAAACTTCATCTCTACTGAGAGCTACTAAGGATGTGAAAAGTTTCTACTTTCAAGAAACTAATGTTCTAAGCAGAAAGAAAAATGAGGTAATGTAATAAAGAAAAATGAGCTAATGTAATGCACAGATCATTTGCATAGCATGTACATAGTCTGCTGGCAAATGTTCTGAATCCAGCTTTCAAAAGGACTAAATCTTACTTGAGATTTTTCAGAGAAAATGCCAGTGAATAGTTATTCACCACAAATATGGTACCAATAACTGACCAGAAAAGTGATTCCATTTATATCCAACTTGGTGAACCAATGAGGTCATAAGTCTTACCTTCAGGAACATGGGTAAGGGATTAATTGCAGTCATGTGGATGATACCACAACAGCTACACAGCCAAAAGGTCCCACTTTGGCACAGACAACAGTCTCTGGAAGGCCATGTTGATGACTACTCTTTACTTTGGTTGACTTTCCTCTGTAACAGACTATAACCTCCCATGACCATTTGTAGATGGGACATGATTAAACACAAGTGGTGTAGGTGAGAGTGACTGAAATCACTGATGAGAGTCTACTGACCTTTTGCACCACTTGCTTGTATGAGGAGATACCAAAATGCCCGATATTATGGAGTCTTCTGTGGGGAAAACACAGCTGTTCTTTTGAAAATGATAATCGCTGTGTTCAAAAACAAGCAGTGTTCAAAAACAGCAAAACATCGAAGGAAAACTCTCCTTGTTAATTTTCACCTAGCAGCAAAATAAGTCTTCATTTTAAGAGTACTTCATTAGGGCTGGAGTGATGGCTTAGGAGCCCTGCAGCTCTTCCAGAGGACCCAAGTTCAGTTCCCAGGGCTCCTGTCTGTGGCTCACGACTAACTGTAACACTAGCTCTATGGGATCTAATGTCCCCTTGTGGCCTCCATGGATAACTGCACATACCTAGTATACTTATGTAGACGAAACACAGATATAAAAGTTTAAAGAGTATTTTTAGAAAACAATGCTTTCTTGCTAAGAAATAACCTTGAAACAACATGAATCTTCTCTTTATTAACGTCCGCTGACAACCCTGGTGCAGTAGATGTTGTACGGTCTTAGTCCTATGTATTCTAACATTTCATCTCAAAAAGTTCTTTTTAATATGAGGATTCATGTCTCTTTATTTGTTGTCTGTAGTTCAAGCGTAATTCCCTGCAGGCTAGCCACTCACACTACCCACTGAGATGTAGTCCTAGCACTACAGATTTATCACTTGAGATTCTTAAGCAAGTACATTAAATGTTCTGTTTAATTTTCTCTCATTTCAGATCAGTGCTGTTTCTAGCTACTCTGTGGCCTAATATCTCAAAACACAGATAATCAATCACCTGCTAAATAAATTAGGGAATATGCCTGTGTATTCTTTCTTTCTTTAGATTCTGGTTTTGTATAGAAATCCAAGTGTAGCAAATATTAAATGGCACCTCAATAAAATTGACACATTCTTCTTTAAGCACATGAATTTTCTGACTGGATATTCTGCTATTGCAATGAGATGATCAGATTCCATTATATAAGTACTGGATTGACTAGTTCCTTAATTTCTGATTAGATTTTTTGATTTCTGACTTCTGTCAGTAAAATATTCAAGCATATATATATATATATATATATATATATATATACTCAAAAGCATTGCATTTACATATGATTTTTAATAAGATATACAACTATGTAAATATTTGTTTGAAAATGGACAAACATAACATTGAAAATAACGGGAAATAGCTTAATATTTTACTTATGTATTAGGGAGACAAAATATGTTGTATTTGTTAGTGAGGTCTATTGTAATATTGAAAATGTTCTGCACAAATGGATGTAATTTCTTATTTTTACTAATCTTAGTTAAGATGGGCCATGGACCTGTAATCTAAGAATTCCAGAACATCAGAGCAGAGGAGGATCAGAAATATTCTATATCACACCTGTCAGAATGACTAAGATCAAAAACTCAAATGACAGAGCATGCTGGGGAGGTTGTGAAGAAAGGGGAACACTCCTCCATTGCTAGTGGGATTGTAAACTTGTACAACCACTATGGAAATAAGTCTGGTGATATCTTAGAAACCTTGAAATAGCTCTACCTCAAGACCCAGCCATACCACTCCTGGACATACATCCAAATGATTCCTCACCAAACCACAAGAACATCTCCTCAACTATGTTCTTAGCAGCTTTATTTGTAATATCTAGAAACTGGAAGTAACCCAGATGTCCCTCAACCAAAGAATGGATAAACAAACAAACAAAAAAAAATTATGATACATCTATACAATGGAGTACTACTCAGCTATCAGAAACAAAGGAAATCATGCAATTTGTAACCCAATGGATGGAACTAGAAAAGTTCATTCTGAGTGAGTTAACCTAGACCCAGAAAGATACACATGGCATACATTCACTTATAACTGGATTTTAGCCATATACTACAGGATAATGATCCTATAACCAACAGACAGAAAGGAACAGGAATGTAGAATTTGTTTCCTGTTAGTAGGACAGTTTGCCCTAGTAGAGCTGCCATGTAGGTCCCCAGTGCAAGAGGAAGCTCTTAGCCCTCATATGACTGATGAACTGAGGAGGGCTGAGATGTGGGGTACCCCACACCAGAGGAGTAGGATAGGTGGGGGAGGGGGAGAGAGTGGGAGCGGAGGGGTGGCGGGGGGAATGTGATGAAAAGATAACTTGAAGTAATAAATAAACATAAAAAAGAAATTCAATGTCACCATTGTCTATTTAGTGAGTCCTAAGCTAGCCTGGATATCATTCTTTCTTGATTAACAAAAACTTACAACAGCAGCTAAAACTAACCAAGCTATCAAATAAAACGTTAGGTAAAAGTTTTCATACAACAATTCCAAAACCTGACTCTAGATTCTCATTGTTTCAGTACTTGATATTAATTACTATCTTAATTTCAAATAATATATCACAATTTTTTTTCTGAAAGAGAAATTCATACTTTTTTAAACCCAAAAATATGCAAATAATTTTATCTGGATATTGGTAGTTATTTTTCTTTTTGATAATTACTTTGTATTTAGTGGCCAAAACAGCATTTTTATCTTTTTATTATTTTTAATTCATTGTTTTAGAATTCCATATATACATATAATGTCAGCAAAATAGTTTTACATTAATAAATAATTTATTTAATAAAGTTTCATTTTCCTAAAATGGACAAGGATGAATCTTTCTGGGAGATCTATTCCTTTGGACATAAAATTAAGAATAATGGAGTTGCATGGTTAGGGAGATGGGGGGGATCTAAAAGGAGTTGGGGGGAATTAATACGGCTATATATATTTTTGGAATTGTCACCAAATAAATATTAATATTAAAAACAACTTAAATTAGTTTCTCTTGCCTTTGTATAAAATAAAAATACATATTTTCTAAGTACTATTTTGCATTAAACAGGATTTTATTATTCTTGTTCTTCTAAATTACTGGAAAGATTCTATATTTAAGTACTTTAATGTTTGCATATATTTTAAATCTATTTTATTAGGTTAAATCACCTCTACCTCTTTCCAACCCTTGTTCCTTCCAACACCCCAACAACAGGTAGCAGAGAAAGGAAGTTAGAGGGGCATTGAGATCTTTTTTACTACTTCCTGCTGATTGTAGTCATTGGGTTCTTTGTGGGAAATACCAATTTTCATTGTCAGTATATCAAGCAGTCCAGCAAATCAGCAATAGCAAACAAAGCAGCAGGACAAATCAGTTCATTATGAGGGAACAGCAGCAGGGAGGGCAGCAGCCACCTTCTTCTTCCATTCTTCTTCTTCTTCTTCTTCTTCTTCTTCTTCTTCTTCTTCTTCTT
>CAJQZJ010033435.1:0-31115 GCA_907164525.1 Lophiomys imhausi
ATTCACTAAATCTAACTTATATTAACCTATCAGCCCCTTCATACCCCCTCATTGTCTTCGCATGATTGTCATCTGCCCCTACCCTTCTGTAAGGTGGCTTTAGACATACGTAGCAGTTTTTAAAGTGCTCCCATCTTTGAGGCTGAGAAGCAAACCAAAGACCCATCTTTTTAAACACATGTCTTGCAAACACCCTGGGAGAGAGGCCACCAGAACACACATCACTGCCTCTCAGAGCCCACAATACACAATCACCATAAACGCTGATGAGCTTGGCTGTGAAAGGAACTCGCTGATGTGCTCCAAAGGACTGGCTCATCATCCCTCACTTGCAACAAACCACAGACAGCATCTTGGAAGACAGGTGGAAGAAATAGCTAGGGACATTTTAGTTTCCTCTGCCTAACTCACCCCTCCTCTTCTGACTAGTGAAGATGGAAAGGGGTAGGGAATTGTAGAAAATAGCATCCTCTAAACATCTTTATACTTTAAAAAGAACTTATTTAATTTTATGTGTACGTGTGCGTACCTGAGAGTATCTGTGTATACCATGTGCATGCAAGAGCCAATGAAGACCAGAAGAGCCATAAGATCTCCTGCAACTGGTGTTAGAGAGGGCTGTGAGCTCAGCAAGGGGTTGTCTGCAAGAGCATTAAGCACCCCTAACCACTGAACTACCTTCCTAGCCCTGGACTATTACTCAAGAATGAGGCCAAAGACCAGCCCAGTGCTTCTCCATCTTTGGCCATTTGGGATTTTTGCCATGCCCATATACTACCTGTAAATCTACTTAATTCATTTTTATTAATTTAAACTCACTGGTTTTCAATTTGCTTCATGAGAAGCAACAAGCCCAGGACACTGAGGGCTTGAAACATGGTTGCAGTTTTTATAGAACATAGTAAAAGAAGTTTATAACCATATATTTTTAGTGGATTCATCCAGATGCTATCTAAGGGCATCCTGTAAATCATCTGTTGACAAACATATCATAGGTAGTTTAGCTTCCCTAGATCTGACTGAGGCATTGTGGTCTAAGTCAGCAAACTTGTCATGCATTTATCCAGCAGATATCACTGGTCCCTGTTGGTGGAAGTTTAAATAAGAATGTCCCCTATAAGCTCATATATTTGAATGTGTGGTCCTTAATCAGTGGAGCCATTTGGGAAGGATTAGAATGCGTCCTTGTTGGAGGAGGTGTGTCACTGGGCGTGGGCTTTCAACAGCCCATGCCAGGCCCAGTGTCTTACCCTCTCTTCCTGCTGCCTACAGATCAGGATGTGAACTCTCAGCTACTGCTCCAGCACCATGCCTGTTTGTTTCCTGCCCTGATGATCATGGGCTAACTTTGGAAAACTGTAAGCATGCCCCCATTTACATATTTTCTTTTGTAAGAGTTACTTTGGTCATGGTGTTGTCTTTACAGCAATAGAACAGTAAGACAGAAGTTGGTACCAGAAACTGGGGTGTTGCTGTGATTGGCCAGACAGTGCTGTTCTTTGGAGAAATTTGGACAATTTGGGGATTTTGGACTAGAAAAGTGGTTCAACACTTCAAGTGGGCTTCATGAGCCACCTTAGTAGGAGTGTGGAGTACTGTTGTGCTATGGGCAATGTGGACTGTGGAGGCCTGGCTCGTTCAGAGGAGAAGAATATTAGTATGTGGCCTTTTGTGATGTCTGTGCAAAGAATGTGGCTGCTTTTTGCTCTTGTCTCAGGAATCTGCCTGAGGCTAAATTGAAGGCTTTTGGATTAATGGTATTGGTAGAGGAGATTTTAAGATGGCCTGTTACTATTATTGATGGTGTCACATGGTTATTAGTGATCACTCTCATGCATATCTACAATGAAAAGGAGCAAGTGGGGCACAGGGACATACAAGCTGTACAGTTTGTGGAGAAAAACAATAGCAGGAAATGTAGTGTTGGAGCCACGTCCTGTGCCCAAGAAGATAAAAAGTTTAAAGAAAAAGCTAATTCAAAGTGGAGGAAAGGGAGTGGTGCCCTCAGGGTAAGACTGCAACCAGCTAAGCTTCCAACTTGTGAAGAGGAATTCAAGGAAAGCTTAAGCTGCAAAGGAAACCATCAACAACAGGATGCTTCTGGGTGAGAACAGGTTATGCATCCCTTTCTTTGGAGGGACAGACCTGTGTGTTATCATTCCTGGTTATAAACCTAAGGCTTATTTGTGAGCTCGAGTCTCTTCCACTCCCATAGAGACAAGAAGAATGGATGATTAAGCAGTGCTTGTCAAGTATGGGCTCAGTTATCATTGTTCAGCTTCAGCAATGCAAGATATCCACAAAATATTAATCTATTAATTACTGGTCCCTACAAAATGATCTGCCCCAGGGTGTGGCCTCATGATCACAGATCACTGTTCTCATCCTGGGGATGGTGTGACCTGCAGGACTTGTGGTTCCTGGAATCCAGGGTTACCTGAAGGTTTGGAACAATGTTCATCGCTGAACCCTCAGCCTTAGAAGGGGATTGTTGGGCCTTTAAAAAGGCAGATTCATAGAAAGGAAGCTAGGTGGAATCACCCTCCTGGACAGCTTTGTTTAGAGAGTTATGACTCTTGGCCATAAACAGACATTGTGAGACCCTGCAGTGGAAAAGCCTGTCACCATGGATAGCGTGATGAAGGTCTTGAGGGGGAAGAACCCTCATTTTTGGAATATTAGGATATTTATAGCACCATACCATAGATAACATGATGGGGCCCTTAAGGGAGAGACTGATCCTTTGGTCCCCACAATATTTGGAGAGTTATAACATTGTGCCTTAGGCAGCATGCAGGGCTTGAAAAGAGAGAGAGAGCCTTCAACTCTGTAAGGGAGTTTCTTGCTCTTATAGGTGGGTTTTACTGTTTCTCTGGGCGCGCGCGCGCGTGTGTGTGTGTGTGTGTGTGTGTGTGTGTGTGTGTGTGTTTCTGTAAAATATGACCTAAATGCTACAAGTTACAAGGTCCTGATAAAAGTAGTTATATATAATTCAAAGCTGTCTTGGTAATAGAGAGTGGGGTGAGCCTTGCTGTGAGAGCTGCAAGTCATGGTAGACTTCCGTATCAACTCTCCAGGGAGACAGACTGCAGGCAATGGTGCCTAGCCTGGTTTCTGGGAGGGAGAGCAGCAGCTAGAGAACCTGTGATCAGACAGGGATGAGTAAGTTAGGTAGATACACGCCAATGACTAACATGCCTATGGAGAATTCAGCAAGAGTCTGACCCAAAGGAAAGGAAACACATGCAATGAAAGCAGAGACGCCTGACCTCCATCCTGCTTTAAATTGCTCTTGCACCAAGTGAGAAGTTGATGCTTTTTGGCAAAATCAGCTCCTAAGAGCTGGTCACAGTTGGGAAGGTGAAGGCCACGCATTTCAGGAGCGTACACAGCCATGTGCAGACACAGGGGTATGTGGCAGAAAGAATGTAAGCAAGAGGGGTCAGTCTCAAAGTCAAACCATAGAGGTCTTTGATGTAGACTGGCCATAACATCCTCCAAGTCTACCCATGGTGTAGCATGTAACAGGACATTCTTCCTTTTATAGCTGAATAGCCTCCATTATAAGTAGTTATAGGTTGAGCTATGCATTTACCCCCAAAAGTTCATATGTACAGACCCTAACTTTGGTGATTAATATTTGGAAATAAGACCTTTGAACTGATAATTAAGGTGCAATGAGATCTGGAAGATGGAGTCCTAATCCAACCGGATAAAGGTGTCCTGTGATAAGAGTTTTTGTTTCCTAAAAAAAAAAAAAAAAAAAAAGCAAAAAACCAGTTGTGTTATGATAATGTTTTCATTTTGATTCGAGGTGTGAGACAGCTTCAGTATATTCACAGGTGTTAACTATAACTGTGCCTCATATGTTAGCAAGGGTGTGGCTTAGCCAGCTGCTGAAAGTTTGATTCTGAAGACTCTAGAGAAGGGATAACGCCAGAGCCCAGAGAAGAACTGGGTGGGAGGCGCTCTGAAGGAGTAAGAGGTTGCTGCTCTCCCTCCTCGTGCTTCCCCCAGGCTGTTGCTGGTTTGTCCCGCTGCTGTGATTGCTGGTTTGCTGTTGCTGATTTGCTGGACTGCTGGATATCCTGACTACTGAGAATGCTATTGGCCCCAAAGAGCTCGAGGACCCTAATCAGCAGGAAGTAGTTAAAGGTCTCTTTTCCCTCTAACCTTCTTTCTCTACCTAGGGTTGGTGGATGGGTGGGGCAGCGGTTGGAAGGGAGATAGAGGATCAAGTACAGTAAAATAAACGAGAGTGTAATAAAACAAAAGGTAAAATCCACCTACTACAGTGCCCCTTGAAGAAGCAACAATGGAGGCACAGACGAACAACCTGGTAAGGACAGTGTGATATGGCAGCCCTGTGCAAGCTAAAGAGAGGTACTGCAGGAGAAACTAGCCCTGCTTCTATCCTGAATCTGAATTCTGAGCAACAAGAATGCGGGAAAAGAAGTCTCTTCTGTGCAAGCTGCCCATCATGGACGGCAGCACTAAAGACTTGATAAGTGCATGCGGGTCATCCATCCATCAGTAGGACTGGGCCGCTTCAGCTCTTGCATATAACGGATAATGCTGCCACTGAACACACGAGAACAATGACCTCCTCGAAGCTTTCCTTTCCATTCTTTGGTCTATATATCCAGAAGCAGACTGCTGAGTCATGTGTTAATTCTATGGTTTAAGGAAACACTGTGGTTTTCTATAGTGGGTACACTGTTTTATAATCCACACAGAGCTCACTGGATTCCTCTTTCCCCACAGCTCCACCAGGGTTTTGTTTTGTTTTTTCTATTTGTTTGTCTGTTTGTTTTTCAAATAGCCACCCCAACAAATATGAGCTAAGTTTTCTTGCATTTATTAAGAGACCTGTGATATTTAATATCTTTTTCATATGCATGCTGGCCATATGTAAGTTTTCTTTGGAAACTCAATGTCCATTTAAGCTCATTAACTATTTTGAATTGTATTATCTGCCTTTTTGTTGCTGAACTTTAGAAATTCTCTGTATTCTGCATATCAGTCCATTATCAGATATAAATTTGGAAACAGTTTATCTCATCACACTGGTCCATATTCATTTTGTTCATATTGACTTTTGGTCACTTTATAAATTTTTATGAAGTTCAGTTTGACAGTTGTGAAGCCTTGACCTTCATTATCATATCTAAGAAATCATTCCTAAGCCCAACGCTGTGACATTTTGGCACCAAATTTTCTTGTAAGTGTTTATGGTTTTAAGCCTCTCAAGCCTTTTATCCATTTGTAGTTAGTTTTGTACATGCCATTAGCAAGGGTATGAGGGATACAGGCAGATATCTAGATTCTCAACACCATTTGTTGGGGAAAACTGTCCTTTCTCCACTGAATATTCTTGGCCCCCTTGCCAAAAATCACTTGACCACATATGCGAGGATTTATTTCTGGGATTTCTAATTTTTCCTGTTGGATTTTGTGCCAGTACTACACTGTTTTGATTACTGTAGTTGATAGTAAAGTTTGAACTCGCAGTGTGGATCTTCCAACTGTGTGATAGCCAGCTGCCTATCACTTTGGGAAAATGCACAAGACAACTTAAAAAGAGGAAGCTTGAGTTAGCTTACAGCCACATCATCCCGCTGCTTCTGGGATGGTGATAAGGCCAAGCTGACAGTGGGAAGGAATCATGGGGTGGAGAGCAGTGGCATCACATGGCACACAGGAAGGGAGGAAGGGTCAGGGTTCAGATGCACCCTGCAAACACCTACCCCCAGTGGTCCAATTCCTCCAAGTAGGCTTTTACTACTATAATTTCTGCCAACTCCATAACAGCACCTACAGCTAGGTTTGAACCTCAAATACAGCAGCCTTTAGAGAATATTGAGATCCAGACTATAAAAACTGTTAGCAAGACTATTTTGCCTGTCGGAGTCTCTTAATACTTCATGTGAATTTGGGGATGAGTTTTTTTTTCATTTTTATATAAAATGTCTTGAGATTTTCTTTAAATAGAGACTGTACTGAATCTACAGGTTGTTTGGGGTTAGTGCTGACATATTGGTAATATTACATATTCTAATATATGTACATAGATGCATTTCCATATAAATCTTTAATTCTTTCAGTATGCTTTATTAAATTTCTAGCTTTTTGTTCTCACCATATTGTATATAAAATTTTCTTATAATTTCCTTTTCCTATTGTTTTTTGGTAGTGTATACAGATGCAGTTCGTTTTCATATATTACTTTATCTTAGTACATTGCTGAATAAGCTTATTAGTTTGTCAGGATTTTCTATGTATAAGACTCTATCACCTGCAATCAGAGTGAAATTTTTCCTTTTCCATTTTGGATGCCTATCATCTCTTTTTGTTGCCTATTATGGTCTGGACTAGAAATCCCAGGGCTTTGAGTACACATGATGAGAGTGGGCATTCTTGCCTTCTCCTGATGCCAAAGGTGGAGCCTTCCTGTTCACCCTGAAGTCTTTGTATGTGGCTTTGTCAGGTTGGGGTGAGTTTCTTTCCACTTCTAGTTGTCCGAGCATAAGAGTTATGTTTACACATTTGTGTTGACATTCTAAACAAGCATGAAAGGCAGATTTGTGCAGAAATGTTGCAGGTTTTCCCATGCATTTGCCTTTTCTGGAGAATTTTCTGTCTGTACATGGCCTCACTTTGTTTTCTAGCATCCTTTGGTTTCAACTTGGAGGCTCCCGTGGTCTTGAGGGGTGTTTCTGTAACCACACCCCTGTTCCCAGAAATAATGACTCTGAGACTTTATTGTATTTACAAACTCCTAGGCTATAAGCTTTGGCTCATTCTCTGACTAGCTCATAACTTAATTACCCCACTATTCTAATCTTTGTATGCCACATGACTGGTTACCTCTGCTCAGCTTTCATGACTCTGTCCTCCTCCAGAGTTCCTGGGTTAATCCCCCACTTCTGACTCTATCCCAACATCCACTCTTTCTTCCGGAACTCCTTCCTCCTATTTCCTGTCTATCTATAGGCCAATTAGCTTTATTATTGACAGGTGAAGTTTCCATACAGAAATAAGAGATTTTCTCCACTTTCCAGGGCAAGCCTGTGGGAATATGTCCCTTTAGCTTTTGTTTACTGGGAAAGTATTTGTTTTGAAGGACAGCTTTGGTGTATTTGATTGTCCTTTTCCTTCCAACAGTTTGAATGTGTCATCCTACTCTCTTTGGGCATGTGGAATCTTTGGATAATCACACTGAGTTACTTGGCATGTTGTCAGCTGCTTTTTTTGTGTTGTTCCCAAGAATATTCTTTTTTATCTTTTGTTTTTTTTTTAATTACATATATGTGTGTGGGTATGTGCATATGAGTCCTGGTGCCAGTGGAGGTCAGAGGTCATCAAATCCCACAAAGCTGAACTTCCACGCAGTTGTGAACTCCACAACTTAGGTGCTGGGAAGGGAATTGGGTCCTCTACAAAAGGAATCATGACCTCTTAACCACTGAGCCATCTCTCTAGCCCCTGTCTTTGCCTTTTTATTTGGGATTCTGATTGTGCTGTATCTTTGCAGGTCTCTTTAGTTTCAATAGAGTATTTTTAGTCTCCTAAGATATGATATGTCCCTTAACTCTTCAATTTTTGGGGTCAGACATTACTTTTTCAGATAATTCCCACTCTTAAAAGTATTTTCAATCTGTTTTCTTCCCATTTCCCAACTTTAGTTTATCTAGTTGTGCTTGAGTGGCCATTGTGATAGACTCTCCTTTTAGCGACCTGTGTGTCTTTAGAGTCCATTTCTCTTTACGGATTCCTCACCTGACCTTCATTTCCTTGTTTCTTCCCATGTCTTGTGAGCTTTTATTCGGTGTAGGCATTTGAATAGACAGCCACTGTTTCCAGTCTTTATGGATGACTTCATGGAGGAGAAGATGCCACAGACCTGCTTAGCTAGTTTTCCAGCCTCTCGGCATTCCCTGTGTATGCCTCTCCTCTGGGGTGGTATTTTTACTCCAATATAAAGTGCTGCTTTAAACTATTTTATTTTCTAAAGAGGGTTGTCCTTGCTTCTGCCTGGGAGATTTCAGATTCGATCTCATTGTATTTCTCCTGTTCCCCACTTCTTGCTTCCCCGTTGCTAGCTGCGCACCTGCAGACTCACTGCTATTAGCATGCCGAAGTTCTTGACTGTATTTCAGAGTGGCCTCCATCCTATCTAAACTTGCTATTTTGCCTTCAATACTCTAACTAAGGGTGAGAGAACCCTGTCCTGCAGATAGCCCAGAGACATCACAGTGTTGTTTCTCATTCTCAGGAAGGTAGGAAGAAAGGAAGGCAGGGAAAAAGAAAGCCCAAGGAAGAATCAGGATGTGGAATGAAGGTTCCCTCAGGCACTATTGTCCCTGCACTGGGGAAGAGGATGGGCCAGGCCAACAAAATATCCTGAACGTTAACTTATTTTCAGTGCTTTTCTTTCTTTATGTGTTTTGTCTATGTTTTGCCTGGATTCTGCACCTGCCCAGCCAGCTTCTAGAATCATCCCAAAAATGTCTGCATGCATCTCTTACTGTATTCAGCATCTATCTGTGGGAATGTGGACTTTGAGCTTTGACCACCACTTTTCTGATGTTTTGACAGAGATAAAAGACATTTCAGTGGCAAAATCATATTCTTTCCATCATGGGAACAACTATTGGGAATTAATCTTTACCCAATACTACAGCTTGGATATGAAGCAGGCTCCCAAAAGACTAATGTGTTGAAGGCTTGGTCCTCAATTGGTAATTCTAACCACTGACAGATGACCAGATCACCAGGGCTCTGACCATATCCGTCTCTTCTTTCTCCCAGGGCTCTGAGTCTCCCCAACCAACAGCAAAGAAGCCAAGTAACTATGGAATAAAACTTCTGAAACCATTAGCCTAAATAAATCTTCCCTCCCTTACATCATTCTCTCAGCTCTTTTGTCACGGTATCAAAAACACATCATACTTCACATCATATACATGAGTGCACATAGATTATAGGCAAAATTGTACAATGTAAAAATATAAAACTGCTAGAAACAATCATACCTGAGGTCCTGACCACTTTCCATATATATATAACAATTTCCTCATCTATGTTCATAGCAGCCTTATTTGTAATAACTAGAAACTGGAAACAACCCAGATGTTCCTCAACCGAAGAATGGATTAAAAAACTGTGGTACCTTACAGAGCTTTTCAGTTTCATGAGGTCCCATTTATTGATTGTTGGTATTAGGTCCTGAGCTGTTGGTGTTCTGTTCAGGGACACATACACACACACACACACACACACACACACACACACACACACAGACACACACAAAACATATATATTCCAGCATAGAACTCTGGGAAGAGGAGTATTTTTCTTTTTTCTTTCTTTCTTTTTTTCTGTATCTTATTTATTTATTTATTTGTTGCTTCAGGTTACATCTCTATCATAGTGCCCTCTTTCCTCCCTTCCCAGCCCCTGCCTCCCACCCTCTACCCCCTAACCCTTCCATCCCACTCCTCTGGAGTGGAGTGTCCCTACATAACAGTCCCCCGCCCCAGTTCAGCAGTCATATGAGGGCCAAGAGCCTCCTCATACACTGGGGACCTACAAGGCAGCACCACTAGGGCAAAGTGTCTCATTGACAGGGAGAGAAAACTAAAAAACAAGCAAACAAACAAAAACAACAAAGTCTATGTTCCTGTTCCCTTTGGTGAGTTGATTGTAGTATAGATATCCTGTACTATATAGCTAAAATCCGACTATAAGTGAATAAAGGCCATGTTCATCCTTCTGAGACTGGGTTAGCTCACTCAGGATGAGCTTCTCTAGTTCCATCCATTTGGCTGCAAATTGCATGATTTCCTTGTTTCTGATAGCTGAGTAATATTCCATTGTGTAGATGTACTACAGTTTTTTAATCCATTCTTCAGTTGAGGGACATCTGGGTTGTTTCCAGTTTCTAGCTATTACAAATAAGGCTGCTATGAACATAGATGAGGAAACTTCCTTGTGATTCGGTGAGGAGTCATTTGGATGTATACCCAGAGGTGATATGGCTGGGTCCTGAGGCAAAGCTATTCCAAGTTTTCTAAGATATCGCCAGACTGACCTCCATAGTAGTTGCACAAGCCTGAACTCCTACCAGCAATGGAGGAGCGTTCCCCTTTCTCCACACCCTCGCCAGCATGTGCTGTCATTTGAGTTTTTGATCTTAGCCATTCTGACAGGTATGAGATGGAATCTCAGAGTCGTCTTGAGTTGCAGTTCTCTGATGATGAAGGCTGCTGAGCATTTCTTCAAGTATCTCTCAGCTATTAGGGATTCCTCCTTTGTGAATTCTCTGTTAGCTCTGTTCCCCATTTTTTGATTGGATTATTTGGTTTCTTGGAATTTAGTTTCTTGAGTTGTTTGTAAATTTTGGATATTAGCCCTCTGTCAGATGTGGGGTTGGTGAAGATTTTTTTTCCCAATCTGTAGGCTGCCGTTTTGTTCGAATGACAGTGTCTTTTGCCTTACAGAAGCTTTTCAGTTTAATGAGGTCCCATTTATTGATTGTTGATCTCAGGTCCTGAGCTGTTGGTGTTCTGTTCAGGAAGTTGTCACCTGTACCAATGAGTTTGAGGGTTTTCCCACTTTCTCTTCTAGTAGATTTAGTGTGACTGGCCTTATGTTAAGGTCTTTGATTCACTAGGACTTAAGTTTTTTTTTGGTTTTTTTTTTTTTTTTTTTGGTTTTTTCAAGACAGGGTTTCTCTGTATAACAGCTCTGGCTGTTCTAGACTCACTTTGTAGACCAGGCTGGCCTCGAACTCACAGAGATCCACCTGCCTCTGCCTCCCAAGTGCTGGGATTAAAGGCGTGCGCCACCAACACCCGGTTGGACTTAAGTTTTGTACAAGGTGATAAGTATGGGTCTAATTTTGTTCTTTTACAAGTGGACATCCAGTTGGACCAGCACCATTTGTTGAAGATTCTGTCCTTTTTTCATTGTGCGGTTTTGGCTTCTTTGTCAAAAATTAGGTGGCCATAGGTGTGTGGGTCCATTTCTGGATCTTCAATTCAATTCCATTGATCTACTGGTCTGTTTCTATACCAGTACCATGCTGTTTTTACTACTATTGCTCTGTAGTACAGCTTGAAATCTGGGATGGTGATACCTCCAGATGTTTTTTTTATTGTACAGGATTGATTTATCTATTCTGCGATTTTTGTTATTCCATATGAAGGTGAGAATTGCTTTTTCCAGGACTATAAAGAATTGTGTTGGTATTTTGATAGGATTTGCATTGAATATATTGCTTTTGGTAGGATGGCCATTTTTATTATGTTGATCCTACCTTTCCATGAGCATGGGAGATCTTTCCATCTTCTATAAAGGCCTCTTCCATTTCTTTCTTCAAGGGCTTGAAGTTCCTGTTGTACAGGTCCTTTACTTGCTTGGTTAGAGTTACCCCCAGGTATTTTATATTGTTTGTGACTATTGTGAAGGGAGTTCCTTGCCTTATTTCTTTCTCAGCCCATTTGTTTGTTGTATAAAGAAGGGCTTCTGATTTTTTTGAATTAATTTTGTATCCAGCCACTTTGCTGAAGGTGTTTATCAGCTGTAAGAGTTCTCTGGTGGGATTTTTGGGGTTGCTTATGTATACTATCATATCGTCTGCAAATAGGGATAATTTGACTTCTTTGTTTCCAAAATGAATCCCCTTGATCTCCTTTAGTTGTCTGATTGCTCTAGCAAGAACTTCAAGTACTATATTGAAGAGATATGGTGAAAGTGGGCATCCTTGTCTTGTCCCTGAGTTTAGAGGAAATGCTTCAAGTTTCTCTCCATTTAATTTGATGTTGGCCACTGGCCTGCTGTATATTGCCTTTATTATTTCTAGGTACAGTCCTTGTATGCCCACTCTCTCCAGAACTTTTAGTATGAATGGGTGTTGGATTTTGTCAAATGCTTTTTCCACATCTAGCAAGATTATCATGTGTTTTTTTTTCCTTTCATCTTGTTTATATGGTGAATTACGTTGATAGACTTTCATATGTTGAACCATCCCTGCATTCCTGGGATGAAGCCTACTTGATCATGGTGTATGATACTTTTGATGTGTTCTTGAATTCGGTTTGCTAGTATTTTATTAAGTATTTTTGCATCTATGTTCATGAGGGAGATTGGTCTGAAGTTCTCTTTCTTTTTTGGGCCTTTGTGTGGTTTAGGAATCAGGGTGACTATGGCCTCAAGTTTGGCAGTGTTCTTTCTGATTCTTTTTGGTGAAAGAGTTTGAAGAGTATTGGTCTTAGCTCCTCTTTGAAGGTCCGGTAGAATTCTGTGCTAAAACCATCTGGCCCTGGGCTTTTTTTAGTTGGGAGATTTTTAATTACTGTTTCTATTTCCTTAGGGGTTATAGGACTGTTTAATCTATTAACCTGATCTTGATTTAGCTTCGGTAGGTGGAATCTATCAAGAAAATTGTCCATTTCACTTAAGTTTTCAAATTTGGTGGAGTACAGATTTTTAAAGTGGGACCCAAATATTCTCTGAATTTCCTCAATGTCAGTTGTCATTTCTCACTTTTAATTTCTGATTTTGTTGATTTGGGTTTTTTCCCTCTACCTTGTAGTTAATTTGGCTAAGAGTCTATCTATTCTGTTGATTTTCTCGAAGAACCAACTCTTGGTTTCATTGATTCTGGGTATAGTTCTTTTTGTTTCTAAGTTGTTGATTTCAACCCTAAGTTTGATGATTTCTTGCCTTCTGCTCCTCTTGGGAATGTTTGCTTCTTTTCTTTCCAATTCACCCAGTTTAGCTGTTAGTTCACTAATATGAGATGTCACTATTTTCTTTTTGAAGACACTTAGTGCTATGAACTTTCCTCGTAGCACAGCTTTCATTGTGTCCCATAGGTTTGGGTATGTTGTGCCTTCATTGTCATTGGATTTTAAGAAGTCTTTGATTTCCTTCTTCATTTCTTCCCTGACCCAGTAGTCATCCAGTAAAGAATTGTTCAATTTCCATGTATGTGTAGGCTTTCTGTTGATTCTTTTGCTGTTAAGTCCAGCTTTATTCCATGGTGGTCTGATAAGATACAAGGGGTTATTTCAATTTTCTTGTATCTGTTGAGGCTATCTTTGTGTCCAACTATATGGTCGATTTTGGAGAAGGTTCCATGTGGTGCTGAGAAGAAGGTGTATTCTTTTGTGTTTGGGTGAAACGTTCTATGGATATCTGTTAGGTCCATTTGGTTCATGATCTCTGTCAGACTCATTATTTCTCTATTTGGCTTCTGTCTTGATGATCTGTCCATTGTTGTGAGTGGGATGTTGAAGTCTCCCACTACTAATGTGTGGGAACAATGTGCGATTTAAGTTTTAGAAGAGTTTCTTTTACAAATGTAGGTGCCTTTGTATTTGGGGCATAGATGTTCAATATTGAGATGTCCTCTTGATGAATATTTCCTTTAACGAGTATGTAATGCTCTTCTCTGTCTTTTTTTTTTTTATTAACTTCAGTTGGAAGTTTATTTTGTTTGATATTAGGATGGCTACTCCAGCTTGCTTCCTGGGTCCATTTGCTTGGAAAACCTTTTCCCAGCCCTTTACTCTGAGATAGTGTCTATGTTTGTTCGTGAGATGTGTTTCTTGTATGCAGCAAAATGATGGGTCTTATTTACGGTCCAATCTGTAAGTCTGTGTCTTTTCATTGGGGAGTTGAGTCCATTGATGTTGATGGATATTAGTGACCAGGGGTTGTTATTTCCCATTATTTTGGTATAGGTGGTCATCCTGTGTTTCTTTTGATTTAGTTGCTGTGGAGTTTTCTATTTCCTCTGTAATCTGTAAGTCTGTGTCTTTTCATTGGGGAGTTGAGTCCATTGATATTGATGGATATTAGTGACCAGGGGTTGTTATTTCCCATTATTTTGGTATAGGTGGTCATCCTGTGTTTCTTTTGATTTAGTTGCTGTGGAGTTTTCTATTTCCTCTGTTTTCTTGGGTGTAGTTATCTTCTCTGGGTTGGAATTTTCCTTCTAGGGTCTTCTGTAGGGCTGGGTTTGTGGGTAGATATTGCTTAAATTTGATTTTGTCATGGAATATCTTGTTTTCTCCATCTATGTTGATAGAGAGTTTTGCTGGGTATAGTAGTCTGGCTGGGGACCTATGTTCTCTCAGGGCTTGTATGACATCTGTCCAGGCCCTTCTAGCTTTTAAAGTTTTTGAGGAGAAGTCAGGTGTAATTCTGATGGGTCTGCCATTATATGTTACTTGAACTTTTTCTCTTACAGCTTTTAATATTCTTTCTTTGTTCTGTACATTTGGAGTTTCAATTATTATATGGCAAGAGGAGTTTCTTTTCTGATCTAATCTGTTTGGTGTTCTGTAAGCCTCTTGGATTTTTATTGGCATCTCTTTCTTTAGGTTTGGGAAGTCTTCTTCTATGATTTTGTTGAAGATATTTCCTGGACCTTGGAGTTGAGAGTCTTCTCTTTCCTCTATGCCTATAATTCTTAGGTTCCACCTTTTCATTGAGTCCTTGATTTCTTGGATGTTATAGGTGAGAGATTTTTTAGCTTTCTCATTTTCTTTGGATGTTGTACTGATTTCTTCCATTGAATCTTCCATGCCTGAGATCCTGTCTTCCATCTCTCGTATCCTATTTTTGATACTCATGTCTGTAATTCCTGTTCTCTTCCCTTGATTCTCCACTTCCACGCTTAACTCTGACTGTGTTTTCTTTATTGCTTCCATTTCCATTTTCATGTCTTGAATGATTTTATCTGTTTTGTATATTTCCTGCTCCAATTTGCTTGTCTTTGCCTGGAAATCTTTCATTGCCCTCTCTTTTTCCTGTTCTAATTGAGCCACCTTGGCTTGGAGCTCTCTAATGGTATTATCCATTGCTTTCACTTGTGAAATTGTGGATTCTTTGAATTCCTTCATAGATTTAAATTCTTCTTGAAAGGACTCTATCACTTTCCATAATGTTGAATTGTCATCGTTTTCATGTGTTTCAGCTGTGGTGAAGTGGTCAGAGCTTGCTGTACTAGCATAGTTGTGTTTTGTTGGAGTCATATCTCCCTGACTTCTTTTGTTTCTGTTTTTCTCTGACCTTTAGCCATTTGGTTGTTCTAAGCTGTTTGTTCCTGGTGCCTCTGGGTTTGGTTCCAAGGGGGGCACTTTGGTATAACATTCATATTGCTTGGTGGTCTGTCTCTTTCCACTGGCTGGATGAGGCCTTGTGTAGAGGTTCTCAGTGTGTCTCCCAGAGCTTACCTCTTCCCGTTTTGTTTCAATTGGGGACTCAGGTGAGGGGTTGTGGGTGGGATGTGTTCCTGTAGGTTCCTGGGATCCAACTGATCTTCATACAGATGATAGTGCAGGTTGGTAGGCCACAGACTGTTGGGTGGGGTTGTAGCTCCCCTGAAGCTTACGTGTCAGGACTGTATTTGTGGTCCTCTCCAGCTGTTCTCAGGGTCAATGTGCATCTAATAGCCAGAAGCACTGTGAGATGGTGCAGCCCACTCCCAGGATTGTTTCACTGTTCACAAGTCAGAGCTCTCTATGCTGCACACTGAGTATTCAGCCTGCAGTGGCTCTGCTGGTGTGGACCTGTGTGCTCAGGCACAGATTCTGTGAGTTCTGGAGGTCCCAAGTTTGGGTGTTGAGGCCACTCCCTGGGGTCTTGAAAGAACCTGACTCCATGCCCTTAAGGTGAGTTCCTCAGCAGCATCCCCCAGGCCAAAACTTCACTGTTCCAGAGGTGGGACTAAATATGCTTAAGCTCTGGTTTCCCACCGGAAGGGCCAGAACTCGCAAAGGAGTCTGGTATTAATCCCACAATTTGCCTAGGGCTTGGACCTGTGGAGAACAGATCGGCCTTCCAACCCGGCCGCCTGCCTTTCTGCCACTGTCACAACTTCACCAATGTCTGTATGGAGATGGCTTTGTAGGCTGGCAATTTGGGCCACTGTTTTCCAAATTCTGGTATGCTGCAGCTCTGCCGGAGGTGTATCCTGCTGCTCAGACAAGCTGCACTGTTTTTTCCCTGTGTCCATAAATCCAATGGAGGGGACTGTATGTATGTCCAACACCCCTCTGGGGAAGCACAATTTTGCCTGGACCTGTGCGCTGCTGCGCCACCCCACCGATGTGCTGTGGTTTCACTAAGAGTGTATTCTGCTCCCCCGGGTCCATGACCCTTCGCTAAATAGCCAGGATGCCTGCATGTGATATGGGGGCCCAGGAGGCTTGTGAGTAACTCTGTCTGGAGTTTGGGTCTGCCTGCTGGGTAATTGAGTAGCTCTTACCCCGAGGCTCTCCTGGTGAGGATTCTGGAATTCAGAGGCTTCCTGCCCAGGGACTTTTAATAATCCCTGGGTAGCTGAGTGAAACCCAGCGTGTTTGAGTCACTTAAATTGTTACTTAGCATCTTATAACTCTGTGGCTTTATGGCTGTTTTCCCCACATTCAAAATGTGTCCGCGCGGGCCGCCGCCATCTTGGATCTCACTTTTCTTTTTTCTAACATAACTTTTCTTCCTTATTCAAATTTTAGAGGACTAGTTCTCCTTAAGGAAGTGAGTTCACAACTCAAGAAACCAGCCACCAGGGGCTGAAACAGGGCACAGGCACTAGTTCTACCGCTATTCATAGCTTAGGAACCCCTCGAGATCTTAAGGCTCACTGGCAGCTGCACTTGCTACTCTGTCCCCATCACAAGAAAGTGTTATGCTGCACAACTTGCCTGGGAAATATTAATAGATCAAAATTCAAATCTTAGAGTATGCTTGAAGTATGTTTCCAGCTGTATATATACTCCCCACACACACATTTTTTTTTTTTTAAAGACAGAGTCTCACTATGTAGCTCTGGCTGTCCTGAAACTCTATGTAGATCAGGCTGGCCTCAAACTCACAGAGATCCACTTGCTTCAGCCTCAGCGATTAAAGGCACATGCTACTTCACTTGGCCAAGTGCTGGGATTACAGGCATGTACACCTGGCCATGGATATCTCACTTGCCACAGCTTAATTTTGGGGTGAATGTCACAGATTGAGCCATTATAAGCCAGGGCACATCTATCGGTGTACTTATGGACCTCAGAGAACTCTTATGTGTAGAATTCAGTACATGGTGACACTCAATAAATTATAGTGGAGTCTGAGTGACTAGTCATGGAGCCTGTATTGCAGGGCTTTGTGGGGCTGCTGTGGCCTGGGCTGGATTTTCAGGACCCCAGAGAGGCCTGTGCCCTATTCCAGCCCCTGTTGGCTGCTTTCTTGAGTTGTGAATTCACTTCCTTAAGGAGAAGACCTAGTCCTCTAAAATTTGTAGAAGGAAGAAAAGTTATGTTAGAAAAAATAAAAGTACTCCTCTTCCCAGAGTTCTATGCTGGAAGCATACATACTTCATTGGTAGCAGAGCTAACCATACACTGGTAGAAAACTAGCCAGATTCTGGGAACTTGTATGTGAAGACCAAGTAGAGAAAAGTGAAGCTACATTTATTCTTAAAAATTCTATGAAATGATAAGGGGTGAGATTTGCATTAATTGAATTAATGAAATGGCTGGATGGCCCTTTGCTGAACTTACACAATGCCCTACCTGGATACAGTCCTTTGGGATTAAATATGAAGACAATGACGTAAGAACCCAAAGAACTTCCTGTTAAAAAGCTGAAAGTGGAAGCAGAGCCTGGTACAAATGCTCAGAATGCCCAAATCTTAATTTTAAAGGAGTCATATTTGATCTTTATTTAGCTGACAAGCAAGGCAGCGCCTCTGGGCTTGATGACAAGGTCATGATGCTTGGGAACTGCGGCATGACAGGAAGTGGAAGAAGCATCAAGAAGTCACAGCCTCAGATGAGAGACTGTGGAACAAACAAGCTCCAGTGGGATGTCTCCATCAATCCCCTCCCCTGGAGGCTTAGGAATCTATGCCAAAGAGAAGGTAGAAAGATTGTGACAGCCAGAGGTGAGGGCTGACTCCAAAGAAACAACGGCCTCCAGATGCCACAGGACTGTTGCATACACAAATTCATTGAAATTGTGACAGCACACACAGGGCCTGCACAGGTTCAGGCCAGACAGAGTCCCAGAACCGAGAGATGAAAGTACTCCTACTCCAAACCAATAAGCTATCTGCAGCAAAGGAAAATCAGTTTTCCTTTTTTTTTTTTTTTTTGGTTTATAGAGACAGGGTTTCTATATGTAACAGCCCTGGCTGTCCTGGACTCACTTTGTAGACCAGGCTGGCCTTGAACTCAAAGAGATCTGCCTGCCTCTGCCTCCCGAGTGCTGGGATTAAAGGTGTGCGCCACAATGCCCGGCTTCAGTTTTCTTTAATTGAAGCATAATTATCATATCATATCACAATAGTGTTATGCCCAAGAGTAGATATCTAACACAAAACAACTTCAGTGGTATTTTTCTAGACTTTTTGTCTCAAAAAGCTTTGTTTGGACATTCTTTGTCTTACTAGTCATTTGTTTATTTATTTTAATGTTCAATTTTGTGGTTTTACATGTAGTTGTATGTTTGTTGTTTTCTGTTGTTACGTTTTGGTTTTTCATTTGAAAGAGATCAGAAAAACAAAGCTGGGTGGGAGGAACTGGGAAGTATGGGGAGGGAAAATACACTATCAAATTATTTGTATGAAAATTTTTTCAATTAAAAAAAAAAGAATTCCCAACCCTGAGAATAAACTTGGTTACTCCCAGTGAGTATAGAGACTCTCAGAGGATTTCTCTCAAGACCAATTTAATTTCATTTATAAGAATATAGTCATTACACGAACTAAAGAGAGCTCCCTGCAACTTACAATGGTGACCTGCCTACATGATACACTGGCGCAATAGTGGCATAAATGTTGTGGGCGTAATCAATCAACCACTCTCTTATTGGATTTAAGGCCCACTCCATGAGATGGAACCCATGCCTGACACTGCGAGGGTAGCCAAGAACCTGACACTGGATAGGCTATGAGTTTAGGGGAAGCCAAATACTGTTGTGCTTAAGGAATATGGCAATAAAATGACCACTAATGACATTCTGCTCTAGCACAGATCAGCGCATTGCTCAACCCTCATCAGAGAAGCTTTTTTCCCCCAGTAGATGGGAACTAACACAGTGACCCACAACTGGACAATGTGCCAAGAGTGAGAGATATTGGGTCACCCAGTCCCAAATGTTTTGATGTTTTCATCAAACCCTCCCTTCAAAGCTCAGGGACCTATGCAGACGAAGAGGAAGAGCAATTGTAAGAGCCAGAGGTGATGAGTGATTATAAGAAAACAGGGTCCTGGTGTCTGAGGGTTATACAGAACTGGCCCCACTCCTCACCTGGGCATTGTGGGAGAGCTGGCCCTGGGAGCATGAGAGCAGGAGAGCGACCCCACCCCTAGCCAGCTGGAGTACTCAGAAGAGTGGGCCCCACACATTGCCAGAGCAGCAGTTGAGCTACCTCTGAGGGCATGGGTATGAGAGAGCTAACCCTGCCACTCCTCTCTCGGGTGGTGGCATGAATGATGGAGAGGTACCCTCCTCTACCCTCGCCTCTCACCACCTGTGGTCATGAGAGCAGGAGAGCTGTCCCTTCCCTCCCTAGCTGCAGCACTCAGGAGAGCAGGCTCTGCATCTCACCTGGGCAGCACAGTAGAGCCAACCCTGGTGGGTGGGGTGCAGGTAGGCTGGCCCCAAGGGTATGAATGTGGGAGAGCTGGCCCTGCCATACCACTAGTCTGCCCTGTGGTGACATGGGCAACAGAGAGATACCCTCCCTCTCTTGCCCCTTGCTGCCTACAGCAGGCAGGAGAGCTGGCCCTGGGGTCACCAGAGAGGAGAAGTGGCCCTGCCCCTCATCTGTTGCAGCACTTGGAAGTGGGCCCTGCAGCTCACCTGGGCAGCACAGAAGATTTGGCCCTGGATGTGGGGGTTGCCGGTGAGCCAGTCCAAGATCGAGAACACAAGAGAACCAGTCCTGCCTCTTTATATGCTGTGCAGTGGTGCATATGAGGGAGATATGCCCTCCTCCCATCCCTTGTCCCCTGTCATCTATTTGGCAGGAAGGAAATCTGGCTCCTGGGTCAAGAGAGTGGGAGAAATGGCCATGTCCCTTGCTACAGCACTCAGGAGAACAGACCCTGCACCTTGCTTGGGCAGCACGATAGAGCTGGCCCTGGATGCGCTGGTGGCTGGTAACTTGGCCCCAACTTTGTGAAAGTAAGAACCAGAAGGCTGACCAGTTCAGATGATCTTAGTCCCAGATCCAGGGCTTAGAGCTGGCCCACCCAACATCTACCCACTGATGAACTGCTAGAGTACATGAAGGGGCTGGTTCTACAGGTCCAAAACTACAGGATATCTGTGATACAGGGCAACAGCAGAATATCTGAGAGGAGCCCCAGTGAGGTTCCAATATTGATAGAGTAGCAGAAGCCAGGAGGCCTCATACCAGATCAATGAGTCACTGCAATAAACATTTACAAGCAAAGAAGTGTGGACAAAAGGGTATATTGTGGGACACACTGTGACACACTACAACTTCCACAAGGAGATTTTTTTTTGTCTCTGTTAGGGGAGAAGTTGCAAGGGTGGAGGGTGGGTATGAGGAGATGTGGAGATGAGTGGGATTGGGGTGCATGATGTGAAATTCACAAGGAACCAATAAAAAAGAGAAAGAAAAAACAGTGTCCTCTGGACACAAGATTGATGCAAGAGAACTCACAGGGACTGTGGCAGCATGCACAAGGCTTGCTCAGGTTCAAGCCAGATGGGGTTCGAGTGTTGAAGTGGGAAGTGGACAAGGCTTCTACTGCTACCCAAGAAGCTATCTCAATTGATACCCACTGGCAAAGGAACAATCAGTTCTCTCTAATGGAGTCTCACAAGGTATATCAATCACACTTCAGGGTAGTCATTATACTCGGCTGTAGATGGCCAACACGAAGAGAATGCAGCCGTATTTTGTAGACTTTTTGTTTCAAATAGCTTTGCTTGTCCATTCATTGGGCTTTTGCTTGTATATTTCCGTTTCTGCTTCTGATTTTGTATGTGTGTTTCTTGTTTGCTTTTTGTTTGTTTTTTTAAAGAAAGAAAAAGAAAACGCGTGGAGTTGGGAGGTGAGGAGGGTCTGCGAGGAGTTGGGAAATGGAAAAAGCATGTTCAGACTATATTATATGAAACCAATTTTTTTCAATAAGAAAGAAAAAAAGAGAAAGTAAAGAGGATCATTCAAAAGGTTTTTAAACAAAGGGTATTTTTATTCTGAGAGTTTTTTGAGCGATAGAAAGATGTTCAGAGCTTTACACAGGACGGACAGACAAAAGAGCTCCTGAGACATTCCACAAAGCAGGAGCACATGGAGGTCCTGTGCAGTGCCCAGGAAAGATGGGGGCATTTGTTGAGAAACAATCCAGAACAGCATCTCAGAGCCTGCTGGGGATGAACAGAACACATACGCAAGAGGCAGTTCAGCTCAGCTCAGCGTGTCAGAGCCCAGAAGGAATAGAAAAGCTTCTTGTGTTTGCAGGTGGCAGGTTGGCATGGAGTATTTGCCCAGGCAGGGAACCAAGCATATACCCTTACAGGCTACAGCCAGAATGGAGTTCCTACCGGGATGAGAGAAGAGGACAGCATGTAGGATACTGCAGGGCAGTAACCCAGGATGAGTGTCACAAAGACTAGTATACCTGTGTTAGATGCAAGGGCACCAGTAAGGGGAGACAGGATACACACAAAAGATTGAGAAATAAATACCATAAGGACAACTGGAGACAAGTCGCCTCCTCCGTCCCTCCAGTGTGGGACAAGGAACCTAAGGCCTTGCTTATCCTAAGCGATTGCTCTACCACTGAGCTACATCCTCCAGCCTGGGAGACTAGTTTCTAAATGGTCAGAGGTTTGCAAATATGCAAAAGGAGAAAACTGCAATGAACTGGCAATGCTGCTGTTAACTTGGGGTTTTCAATATATGTGGGTTCAGAGATCATCAGGGCTATAAACACGTGGTACAGGGTCTTTCTCTTGTCCACTGAGATCGCTCCTGAGTAGTGACAATGTATGCGTAATGAGCACATCTACAGTATAGATCTTGATTTCTAAATGTAGTTCTTCAACAGAAGGCACCTTACAGAAATGATTTCTTTTAGAGCGGAGAGGGGCAAGTACAAGACAAGCCCAGATGTTATGCCAGAAAGTCAGAATATGCTGGAAAATTCTGTGAGTCATGTCAAAAGTCCAGAATCCAGCAAGAAAGGTCCACCATTGATCAAATGTAGAGTGGTGTGACCATCAAAATAGATCGTAGCAGCAGAGTCTAACTAATTGGTTAAAGCCAGAACCCACAGCTCCATACTTATCAAAATATATTGGCAGAGTTGTGGTGGCACATACCTTTAATCCCAGCACTCGGGAGGCAAAAGCAGTCAGAACTCTGTGTTCAAAGCCAGCCTGGTCTACAGAGTGAGTTCTAGGATAGCCAGGGCTACACAGAGAAGTCCTAACTGATAGTAAGGTTAGAAAGCAGTTAAGGGCTAGCTGCACAGCACACTTCATTGGATGTAAAATTTGATGGTTAGTTCTGGTTGAAAACATCTTTTTTAAGTTACACAATAAAAACACAATCGCATTATATTCTTTATTTTTTAAAAGTGTTCTGCAATTTTAAATAAAACTTTGATTACCCTCAAAAAAAGAGAAAATTAAAAAAATGTGTATGTAGCTGGGTAAAACCTTATTAAATGATCAAAGTTAACAAATGGAAATCAATGGGAAGTGTGTCACATCACTTCTATCGTCTCAGGCCAAAGTTATAACAGTCATCTGCTCGTGAGCCTGCAGCAACACACCAGATCATCTGCCAAGCGGCCTGCGGTCTTCAAGACTGTTAAGGTCAGAAAAGTCAAGAAAAGATGGCATTGTCACACACTGAGTAAACCTGAAATTAAGTACAGCATGGAGCTGAGCTGTGTCTGCCCACCAACATGTGCACTGAGACATCTGGAGGAGCTGTGTGGGACTGGATTGCAGGCTGTAGTCACGTGTCTTCTCTCTCTCTCTCTCTCTCTCTCTCTCTCTCTCTCTCTCTCTCTCTCTCTCTCTCTCTGTGTGTGTGTGTGTGTGTGTGTATCTGTGAGGGGATATGTGCACATGAGTAAAGGTGTTAACCGAGACCAGAAGAGAAACTCGGATCGCCTGAATCTGGACTTAGAGTCTGTGGATCACAGCCAGGTTTTCAGAAAGAGGAGTCAGCGCTCTTAACCTCTGAGCCATCTCTCTAGCCCCCTGGCACGGTATCCATTTTAATTTCCTGGAAGTGACGTTGTGTTGCAGACTTCATGGTAGCTGCATTATCTGAACGTAATGAGGTCACACTTTGGTAAGCTAGTCTCAACTGGGTCGAGTGCAAGAGGGACTTTGTGCTGTCTTCATAACTTTCTGTAAGTTTGCAGTTGTTTCAAAACCAAAAACTATTGCTGTGGAGATGGTAATAGCTGTTCAGGCAGCCTCAATGCAAATGTGAACATAGAGGCACGGGGTGAGACTGGGTGAAGAGGCAGTGACAGTAGGTGAAGGCTAACAGGATGCTCGGTTTGGGGCACACCATATTGCAGATATTGGTAAAATAAAATAGAAACTCATAATTCATAGAGAACATTAGGCTAGAGGGAAGGTTCAGACGAATTTGTTTTTAGTATATGATGAGTCAGAACAGAGGCTAAGCTCAGTGTGTGTGTGTGTGTGTGTGTGTGTGTGTGTGTGTGTGTGTATACATTCCTATTTCTATGTGCATGTTCCTGTGTGTGTATGTGTGTGTGTGCATTCTATGTGTGCATGTGTTCCTATATGTGTATGTGTTCCTATGTATGTGCATGTATGTACATACTTTATGAGTGTTTCTATGTGTATGTGTCTGTGTGGTTCTCTCTGTCTCTGTCTCTTCCTCCGTGTGTGTTCCTGTATATGTGTGTGTCCTTGGTGGTGTTGTTAAGCAGTGATGGGCTTTGATTGCTCTGGGTCTATATACCCCAATATCTGTCTGATTTTGTTTTTTCCTCCCAACCCCCTGAGTGCCCACACCTGTAGAGAATGAGCCTAAAGAGGAAATTGATTGTTCTTGGAAGGGTGCCCAAAGCAAAAGCCAGAACCTTCCCAAGCTGTCTTCAGAGAAAAATATGTTTTCAGTCCACACAAATTCTCCATGTCAAATGGTCTGTCACCAGCCTAGATCGTTAAAAAGACTGAGTGCATTGTGGTTGTGTAGGCATATCCTTTGATTGCCTTATTGTTTAACCCTATAAAGGTGGTATGTCCCAAATACCTTATCTGGGCATTTGAGGCTCTCTCAAAATCTAATTTTATAGCACTATTTCCTCTTGTCTCTCACCGGAGGCCTGTTAATTGGAGCTGGGTGTGTCCTGCCCTGCCTTTGAGCTATTGCTCATTTTGTTCTGTCTCTTGGCCTCAGCTCACTGTGAACAGAAAGATTACAAAACTAGGCACCATGGAGAAGCAGAATTAAAGACCCAGACTTTATGCTCCAGGAATCCATAGTCACAAAATGAATGAAAGATGCCTAAATGAAAGTGGGGGGATTCTGTTTTATGGGGGCAGATGTTTGAACGGGTTGGGCATATGCACGCTGGAACTGGACAGCTGTTTGCTTTTGTAATTATGATTTCCAGCCATTGAGAAAATCTGTTCCCAGATTTTTTACATACTCCTGGGCTCTTCTATCATCTGGAAAGGAAACACCTTGTTTTGCCAAACTCACAGCTTCCCATTCTTCAGGCCTCAACTAGAAACTAGCTTTCTAAGAATGGCCCAATTCTACTACCATGTATCACAAGAGAAAATTTGTACTTCAGTTTTTTTCTGCCTTTCTTATCAGGTGAAACAGCCTGGTGTCCCCTAAACTCTGGAATGCAACTCAGAAGCCTAGACCCTCTTATGACAGGAGAAAGTTCTGAGGGACCATAGCTCAGCAAACATCGCACAGCACAGATGATTGAGTTGCAAGAAAGTTAAGTCTCATTCCAAAGAGGTTCATGGAAAAAAATGAATTTATTATTGGCTTATATAATTTTATGGTTTGGAGACAAATCTACCATTCATTCAGACTAGATTTGAAACCCAATGGTAATATTAGCCCCCTCTCACCTGTGATGGAACCAACATGGACCCTAGTGTACCTCAGAACTATATGTTTTCTCCTTGGAACATTAATTCCATCAACAGTTCAAGCAAGAGCCCAGAGGTTAATCTCACTGGTCCCCATTCTTATCTTGATGCAGGGCACATCTCTGAGCGGTAGCCACTGGAAGAAGATATTCTGACCAGCTGAAGCCAAACAGAGCTTCACACTGGGAGTTAGAATGAGTTCACCAGAATCTGTTGACTTAGGAAAGTTAGATACAGTTGTAAAGAGGAATACGAAATGGGCTGTGGGCATACATCCCCTGGATGTCCTCCACAGTGCTGGTTCTATAGTTCCATTGCATTCTGGAATGGCTAACTAAAGTTCTGTGAGTATAGCTTTGCAGTTAGACAATTCTGCCCTGGGTCTGGAGTAGAGGTGATAAATTCAGTGTTTCTTGGGCCACAGATAGAGAGAATTCTCAGATCTGTGTCTTAGATGGATGAAATAGAAGAAACTGATTTGGACACTGTGGGTCCAAATCAGGGATGAGAGGCAGAGAGATTTGTAATAATTGCCCCACCTGTGCTGTCAGTGGCACGCGATCAACAAGATTGATTTGATCAACACAATGAGACAGGGCTCTGGAAAGCTGCCCGTGAACATATTAGTAAGACCCATTATTGGCATAAAGGTGGAGTACTTCCCGACCTGTAGCATCTGCGGTGGGGTCAGAGAGAACAGTTGAACAGAACTGGAAGAAGGGTCATGGGTATTATTTAAAGCAAAGTAGTCATAGCCTGGAGCTGGCTTCCTTAGGCATCTTTATCTGTACATTATGTAAACATGAGGCACACACATAATGCAGTGTGCTTCCAGCAATGTGGTATCTTGTTTCTTGTTTAGCCATAAACACAAAATGCTCAACTGATAATCTTCTTGGCATTTTTCCCAGGTCTGAAACCATAACCCCTCCTAGCATATAATGCCATCACCAGATAGATCACAGGTTCACCCCTGTCCTTCTTAAATGTTCCCCTGGAGAGAGGGGCTGGTTACAGGAAGCCTGTGAGGGTCTCTTATGGAACATACTCAACAAGATGAGAGATTCATGTTTCTTGGCAAAGTGTTCCATCATCTTGTCTTGGCCCATAATCTAAGTCCCATTTCTCACTTATTGTGGCCAGTCCTTTCTGTAACAAACCCAGAGCCAACAGATTTTGCCACAATTTCTGTGCTTGCTTGCTGCTCTGTCTTATGTTCTTAT
Organism: Lophiomys imhausi; assembly: GCA_907164525.1. Classification (NCBI taxonomy): domain Eukaryota; kingdom Metazoa; phylum Chordata; class Mammalia; order Rodentia; family Muridae; genus Lophiomys; species Lophiomys imhausi. Next base: position 26,379 of record CAJQZJ010033435.1, read on the forward strand.
TCTTTATTTCCCCATAAAGGACTCAGAGAGGACTCTGGTTTGTGATTTCTACCTTAACACCCCACCTTCTTGGTGTAGCCATCTTTGATTATCAACAAGAGGAAATGCCTGCTTTTTATTTTATATCCTACATTGATTTACTCCTTTCTTCCTTAGGCCACTCACTGCCATGTCTTGCCTTGTGTTATGTGATTTGTGGATCCATCTTATTTTTTACATAAATCTCTTGATTTCCAAGGCAGTGATCACAGGTGATTTATGTCTGAATTCCCATGATGTCTAGCCTAGATAGATTTGCTGAATCTATCTAGCCTAGAAAATTCATAGTGCAAGAACTGTATATATTTTTACTAAGCATGGCACCTTGAACAAGTAAAGTCAAATATTTCATAAGGCTTTAGGGGCAACAAAATGGGTGAGACTGGTTGTTTATTCTCTGATGAGATGTCTCAAACTTTCCTTTCACTGCACTGGCCCTGAGTCTTCTACCATGGAAGAAATGTGTCATCCTCCACCCAGTAGAATCTTTGTTTGCTGAATTACTGTGGCCCAGGGCAGTTACTAATCTGTGAGACAACTTCAGGTCAACGTTCTTGGTGGCATTAGTCATCTGTAAAAGAATCTGTCAGGTGACCTCCAGACAGCAGCATACTCTTGGGTGAGGCATTCAGGAAAGTTCTCTTGATTATAAAAATAGACTCTGAAGCCACCAGGCATATAATTAGAATCTGGTACCAAAAGAATCTCTATCTTGGCTACCCTCACCACACTGCTGTTAACATCGTACCCTAGCACCTCCCACCTACCCCAACTGCCCTGTTACTGTCTTATATGAGGATCTTCCAGGATCAGTGGCCCAGAGATAAGCTAAAATGTCAGAGCAGCTCATCTGATTCACTGAGGGCAAACTGGAAGGCAGTAGCATGGTGGTCCTGTTAAGAATATGAGTTTTGAAGTTACGATCCAACGTTGGGAACAGGCCTCTTTAGTTAAAGCATTTTAACAAGTTCTCTGGTCTCTCGGAGCCTCGGTGACCTCATTTGTGAAGAAAGCAGTACTATGCTTGGACAGAGTGGGACTCCCCTGAGATCAGACAAGAGCAGGTGTGACCAGGGCTTTTGAAAATGAAGCGGGACTATGCAAAGGCAGGTTCCTAGTGCAGCACCTAATTGCACTAAAAATGTTAACTATCATTCTACCAACTTTATCATCATTACTAATAATCTGGCATACTCAAATTCCCAAACTAATAATTGCAAGGACAGACTCCTGATCACCGCTGAGGCAGAATAAAAAGGGGAAATGATGATTGTACATAAAGGAAGGGAGCCCCTCCATTGCAGAGCAGTGTGGGAGCCTCTTGCCAGCACAATTAAGATTTCTGTAAAGTTCGACATTACAGAAATAATATTCCTTTTATATATAGCTAAAACAGCAGTGATAATGTCCCAGGCCTTTGAGCATAGGACCTTAGGCAGGGACTTACTTCCTTCCCAGAGTGCTTTCTGGGAATCTCAAGCAAGACTCAATTTTGGTGGAAATATCTCCATCTTTTCTGTGTCCCTCTAATCTCATCAACTATAATTGGAAGTACTATAGTTGCCTCTTATGAACCACCTGTGATGGCATTTAGACCTTTGAAGACAAAAATTCCAAAAGCCTCTCAAAGGACATATATGGTGTAGTCACTACTTTTCTGTTCGAACCTGTGATAAAATGTCATAACTACCAGCAACTCGAGGAAGAGTTGATTTGGCTTATGGTTCCAGAGGGCTGGCTACCCATAATGGCTGGGAAGGCATGGCTGAGAGATCACATCTCATCTGCACATAGGAAGCAGAGAAAGTGAACTGGAAGTGGGGCAAGGATATACCCACCCAAAGCCCACCCACAATGACGTACTTCCTCCAGCAAGGCTCAGCTTCCTAAAAGTTCCATAATTTCCCCAAAACAGCACCACCAGCTGGGGAGTATTCAAATACATGAACCTATGGGAACATTTCTCATTTAAACCACAATATATGACTACTGCAAAGACAGTGGAGAGAGATTTTCTTTTTCCTTTGAGAATCCCATACCGGTGATCTGAGGTGCATCTTTCTCTTGATCCTTTTGCTTAAAGTATATATCAAAATACCTTTATTAAACCCAACTCTGCTTCATTCTGTTTAGTCCTGAAATTACTTTCTGGATTAAAACCAGGAATCCTGTTTTGGCCTTAACTGAGGCACCTAACAGACGAGGGGGAACTAACTCTTCAAACCACTTCAGACGCCATAGTGGGTGCCATCAAACAGCTAGATTCAGCCCTTTATGAAGGACTTATGGCTGAAGTTGGGTGAGGTATGGGGAGGGAGATGGCTGGTCAGTCCAGGTGACCCACACTGGCATGCTGGTTCATACTCTCAGTCTCAGTCAGGTACAGCCTCTAAGCAGAAAGCATTCTTTTAGGCGAGAACAAAGAAAGAGGAGGCAGAGTTCTCTGGTGACATGATGACCTCCCACAAGGACATTTTCAGAACTCCTGCTTTGGAGTCCTGTCCCTACTCCACCACTTTCTATCTCCTGCTCTTGCCACTATTGTATGAGAAGGGGCAGTGAAGCCACCAAACTAAGCCACTCCATGGGTAGAAAGAAAGGTGTATTTGGGGGGAAATGAAAGCTGCCATGGCTATCCCTCTAGGGACAAAGAGAAAACAAAAGGCAGGGAAAGCCTTGCTGCTTTTAAAGAGGTGTGTTCATGGTGGTGGGAAGGATCCTGTAGGCTGAACCAGGCTGGAAGTTAGAGAAGTTGTAGGAATAGATTGTGGGCCTGAAGTATGTAGGAGCTATCATAGGGGTCTTTGATATGTTACAGGTATGTGTTAATAGGGAACTAGATGTCCCATTTTCTGAAGGTAGGCAGATAGCTGTATGGGGAGATGAGGGAAGAAGTGGCTATTAGATAATTACAGAGCAGCTATAGGGAGATGGAAAGTGAAAAGAGAGGCTTGGTCTGACCTTAAGTGGGGCCATGTTTACTCACTATGAGGGAGCATCTTTGCCATTTATGTATTCAGATGGCCAAAATACCTTCAGAAGAAGATGGGATGGGGCCCCTTATAGGGACAGGGATGACTTTCAAAATCTGCAAGGGGAGCTAAGAATTGTACTCTTTCAGCAGGAAGCTATCATTCCTAACTCTGAAAGGTTATAAAAACGCAGGGCAGGGACGTTATAGCTGTTTTTTTGCTGAGGAGGGTTGTCTTAGTTAGGGTTTCTATTGCTGCAATGAAGCACCATGACCAAAAAGACAACTTCAGGAGGAAAGGGTTTATCCAGCTTCCATATTGCTGTTCATTAGCAAAGGAAGTCAGGATAGGGACCCAAACAGGGCTGGAACCTGAAGGCTGGAGCTGATGCAGAGGCCATGGAAGGGTGCTGTTTACTGGCTTGATCCCCATGGTTTTCTCAGTCTGCTTTCTTATAGGACCTCTAGCCCAGGGATGACACCACCCACAATGGGCTGGGCTGTCCCTCATTGATTACTAATTAAGAAAATGCCCCACAGCTGGATCTTATGGAGACATTTTCTCAATTAAGAGTCCCTCCTTTCAAATGCCTCTAGATGGTGTATCAAGTTGACATAAGAGTAGCTAGCACAAGGGTCTATGTCAAGAGGATTGAGGGGTCCTCTAGTCAGGTAGTAGGGGGAGAGTCTTAACCTGACCTGGTACAATGGGCACCATTGCCATTCTGCGTTCCTGAAGAACTTGAAAAATAATTATTAGAGGACTTTAAACTGAGGGTTTGCTTATAGAGTTAAACTGAGAAATTTTTCTGGGGAGGTTGAAGGAGGTGGAAGAGCAGAGGCAAAAATGACAGAGTGGACTGGTGAGAGAAAGTGAGCACAGAGTTGATTCAGGGTGACAGTGACAGGTCCCACTGCCAGGACTGTTGCGCCAAAATGAGCCAGCTGAAGTGGCAGGAGCTACAGAGCATCAAAGGAAGGGAACAGGAGAAACTAGAGGAGTGATGTAAGGAATTGTATCTGGCCTGGGGTGAAAAGGATGAAGGTCTCTTTTAGCCAATTTCTCCACAGCATCTCAAAGGCCTTTGAGCAGATGTATCAGGAGCAAATAGAGCAAATGGAATTGTTGTAGGGCGAAAGCTATTGGCAGAGCTTATGTGGAACATTTTGTTTAGATATAGGGTGACGTTCAGTAAGTAAAACATGTAAAAGACAGGATTAAAACATAAGAGTGAGGATACTAAGGAGGAAAGGGTGATCCAGGGGAGGAGCCAGAGAGGGAGGGAACCACAAGGTTCTAGCCCCTCTGTCTTTAGGCCCAATCTTGAGCCAGTTAGGATTTGTTGGCATGGAAGGAGGGCACCGGTCCCATCCTAAGCACGAGTCAGAGCTAGTCCTTTCTCACTGTGGAGTGCTGCAGCAGCCAAGTAGTCCAGCTCTCCTGAAGGATGCTAAGCTGGTCTGAGCTGGTGAGCCTGAGAGGTCAATTAAGGCAAAGGAGGCTTCAGTCCAGATGTTGTAGTTCTGAGTCCCCCCAAACAGTGTCCAGAGTGGCAAGAAGATGGCTTCAGTCCAGATGTTGTAGTTCTGAGTCCCCCAAGCAATGTCCAGAGTGACAAGAAGATGGCTTCAGTCCAGATGTTGTAGTTCCAAGTCCCCCAAACAATGTCCAGAGTGGCTAGAAGATGGCTTCAGTCCAGATGTTGTAATTCTGAGTCCCCCAAACA
>CAJQZJ010033435.1:31125-48625 GCA_907164525.1 Lophiomys imhausi
TGACAAAGATCCAAACATAAGTCAGAAGGCAAAAACTGTGCAACTTTGTAGGGAGCATTATGAGACAAAGTTACATGGGGAAAACTTACATCAAGAATAACATGAATCAATATAACATAAGGTTAAATACAGAGCTAACATATGGTTGAGTGCGATTGTATAACTGGCTGGACCACACACCAGAGTTCTGTAGTGGGGTAAGGTAACTCTAATCCGCTGTTTGTTACATCAGACTCCTGCATAAGGAACTAACACCTGGAAGCTTTGGAAAAGAAATCAGTTAAAATTAGTGTCTAAGGCATGATACAGGAATGATAATGAAAAAGGGGTAGATTACTGAGTCTACTCCTATTTCTTTGTATGTTGACACAAAGTTAAGATTGTATTTGGCTACATTGATATAGATCTTGTACATTGACACAAAATTAACTTTTAAAGGTATTGTACCTATGTAATTCTTAAAAATGCAATATGAAGTTTTAGGCCTTTTGATAGCAACTATCACAAACTGTTTAAGATAATTAAGAATTGCAAACTAATAGTCATTCAAACTTATCCTTTTGTTAGGTACTAGTTTAGTATATCACAGATGTTTTCTAAGTTAATCAGATGTTAAGTTGCTCAGAGACAAGCAACATTTGCTTATTCAAATATACAGAGATAGATAGATGGTCTTCAAAAACCTCAAGAGATCTGTAGAGTATGGCATGTAAAGCTGCTTCCTTCACTTAAGATTTTCTGATGTTGAGACATGAGCTCCTGACAGTACCCCCCATTCTACTCCAAGTAGATGATGAGCATCCCAGAATCTCCATTTGGAGATGGCTGCATTAGTGGCAAGCTAGCCACTGGCCAAGAAAGAGACCTTGCTTCAAATGTAGACAGAATTCTGTCCAAAAAGGACAAAACTTGGAAGCAGGTAAGTACAGCCTAGACCTGCCAAGACAGGGTGGGAAAGTCCTTCATAATTCCTGCTTTGCAATTAATGTCTGTCACACATACTGGGCCAAAAGGCTGAAGATAGATGCTCCAACATTATAGAGAGAAACTGGGGACTGTCCAGGCAGCCAGTTGCCTGTCATTTCTTAGTTTTGGAAGCTGCTTGCTCTGCACTTCCTATTTATTCAGATATAGTTATCCTTCTCAGGTCTCTGATGAGGTTGAAGACTAGATAGTTATAGTCTCACAGTTAAGTTTTAAGTTGCTTAAGAATTAAAAGGATGTTCTAGGTCTAAGAAGATGTTTTTAAGTTGGTAATGCAAGTTAGGATGGAAATTGAGTTAGGTATAGTTAGATAGATAGGTAACAGAATATTAGTTGCCAGACACATATAAACTGGACATTGGGAATGTATGTCTTACCTTATAGTTTTCATAATTGTCTCCTAATTGTTCTTATTGCTTTGTATTGTATTTATTGTTATAAAAAAACCCAGCCTTTTATTGGACTAAATGGCAGAGAAAAAAGATATAATTAAAAGTAAATAAATAAATAATAAAAAAGATTAGGACTTGCAGCTTTATCCCAGTTGAGTATGAGTCTTAAAGTTTGAGGTGAAGATTTAACTGGGTATCTTTTAGCATGAGAATAAGCCACAAACCATAAATGGGAAAAAAAGTTAGTATCTAAGGAACTAATTTGAACAGAAAGCTAAGTGATATTCTTTACTTTCAAGTATGATGAACTTTATATATTTGTTTCAAGTATTAGCAATGCCAGGTACTACTTAATGGACAAAATCTGAGTATCTCAAGTAAAGCAATTTTTTTTCTAGAAACAATTTTTTTTTTTAAAGATTTATTTATTATGCATACAGTGTTCTGTCTGCAGGTATATCTGCAGGCCAGAAGAGGGCACCAGATTTCATTATGGATGGTTGTGAGCCACCATGTGGTTGCTGGGAATTGAACTCATGAAGGCATGACCTCTGGAAGAGCAGCCAGTGCTCTTAACCGCTGAGCCATCTCTCCAGCCCCTCTAGAAACAATTTAATGAGGTAAATTTTAAAAATTGGGACCATTACTTTACATGACCACATCTAGTCATGTGATAAATGATAAAAATACATATTTTTGTTAACATCAAATTATTATACCCACATTCCAAGATTATATGATAAATATATTTCATATTGTCAGGCTATCTAAAGAGACAATTTAATTCTCAGTTTTGAATTCTCCAAAAATAAATTATTTCCAATTATAACTTAAAAAGTATACTCCCAGAGACAGTGGCTGCCCTGTCAAGGGTACATGATTCACTTTACAAAGTTTTCTAAAATTAACCCTACTAACAAAACATTAAAAAAAATCTCTACATTCTTATTCCAAACACTCAGCCAACAATGAAAGATAAAAGAAGTCAGTCATGTCAAACCTGTAATAATTCACATGTAGCATGGACTGAATTAACAAAGAAGGCTAAAGGAAAATTTTTTCTCTGTCTGCCAAAGGACAAATCCCTAGGTCAGCCTATACTGACAGCGGTAAGCATGTTTCTTAGCATCACTCTATTTAAAAGAAGGTCAGTTGTTTAGAGGCATGATTTGTAACCACACTAAATGAGCTTTTAGTGTGGGATTTTTTAGGGAAATATTCACAAGCCTCACTGACCACCCGGAGAACAGTGCTGTCTCTTTTTTTAACTCAGGCTCTTTGCCTCACTGCCAAAGCCCTTACACTCCTTGTGGGCTTCAAGATAGGAGCACGGGCGCTGGCCCTGAACTCTCTATCTGGGTAGAGACTAGATTATCTTCCCAAAGCCCCACAGGTGAGCCAAGGCCAGAGAGAATCTCCTTCATCTAAATCATCTCCTCCTGAAGAATCTGAGGACTTGGGATCTCACTAATAGGATCATTTGCTGAATCTACAAAACCAACTGTCAAAGATACTGCTTGGGTATTCTGAATAACCTTACAACTCTGTAAGTTTGAAAACAGGATCTGGCATCCTCCTTTAATCAGGGAATGTGGGTGGCTAGGGTATAGACCCTGGAATTAATTAGTTTTACTAAGAGGAAGAATTGAATGACAGAATTAAGGGCATGACCCATTGAAGTATCATGCAGGTCCATACCAGTTATGGGAGGTGTGGAGCATGACTGAATCCATCTTGAAAAAAGATTCCATTTTGTATTAAGTTTGACTCAGAGCTCACCTCCAGTTCCACAACAACAACAAAATGTACCTGACCTTGTATTCCAGGGATGTTCTCTCGTCATCACCAGACTACTCACTCTGAGAAAGCACCCAAAAAGTCTAAACAAACTTTCTGATGGTCAAGCTGACCTTAGCTGGTTAGCCAGTAACAATGAGCCAATCAGAAATGGACATGACTAGCTACCCAAATGTCATCCAATCATATGGTAAAGAACCTGCTTCTTTGTCTGAGTCTCTATATAAACTCTGCGCTTTGGGTCTGGGGGCTCTCAACTCGAACTGCTGTGTCAACGAATGTTGAGAGTCCAAGCTCTGAGCTTAAGTAAACAACCCTCATGTATTTACATTGGAGTTGGCTCCTAGGTGGCCTTTGGGGTCTCGAGAACTGGGCAGAACAGTAGGCTTATATGTAATGTTCCCTGTTTCTAGCATTTTCTCATATCAGTTCGGGAAACACTAGGGGCAGAGTAATTGCTATTTGCCTCTTCTTTTGTTTGTTTTAGGGGGGCTGTTGTTTTGTTTTGAGACATTTAGGATGTGGCTGCAGATCATCCTCTGGGTAAGGGAATCTATCCCCCTCTCATGTGAAGTATGAGAATAATTCGTCTTTAGATAAGGAGAAAGGTTTTTTTTGTTTGTTTTTGTTTTTGTGTTTTTCTGGTTTGGCCTATATGTCTGGAACTTCCAGGCCTACACAGCCAGGGCAGAAGCGGCAGATTTCTAGAAGGTCTCACTTCTCATCGGTCCTTCTCCTGTAAAGAAGCTAGCACACAGCTTACTCTGGTGGGATGGTGCTCCATCCAGGGGAACTAGTGCTCTGTAGCAAGGTGGCTTTTATTTGTTTTTGCACTATATTATTTACTCTAATTTATTTTACTATATTTAAATCCTTATGCCTCCCATCCAACCCTCCTTCATTCCAATCCCCCAACCCTAGGTGGGAAAGAAAGAAAGTTAAAGGGGAAAAGGATGGAGTTCTCTTTAAGCGACTTCCTGCTGATTGGGGTTGTTAGGTTCTTTGGGAGTAATCCCAGTTTCAACAGAAGTCCAGAAAACCAGGAGACAGCAGCAGGAAGAACAAGCAGCAGTTTTGGGGAGCACCAGCAGCTGGGAGAGCAGCAACCTTTTTCTTCTTTGTAGTGCCCCCCCTTCTCCTCCTTCTTTGTAGAGCCCTCTTTTCTTCTTTGTAAAGTCCCCTTCTCCTCAGGACTCTGGCTTTTTAATCCCTTTTTCAAGTCCTTTGAGTTAAACTTGCTCAGCTGGCTAAGCCACACCCCTGCTAGCTCACGAGACAGTTAATAGTTTACACCTGTGTCTTAATCAGCTTCACACCTGGGATTAAACAACAGTCTCATAATTGGTTATTCTAATAAACTCATACCACAGTGCTTTGTCTAAGGGAACTGCTTGAGCCTGGGGGCTTCCCATCATGTAAGTCTATTATAAATTTAGCCCATTTTACCTAAGTCCTACAGAACCAATTTTTATATACCTGGTTTTGAATATTATTTTACATTAAAATAACTTTAAGTTTTCTTTGAATTACTTGTTTCAGGCTCAGCTTTAATAATGTAAACAGGAGACTATAAAATTACATTTGCACTTGGCATGACATACAAACATAGTTCTGATCACATTAAATAATTTGATCATTTATATGGTGATCAATTTAAGTTAGAGCCTTAAAAATTGGAATTGGGGATTTTTAAAATTTATTTTTTATTTCTTCAAGTTACATCTCAATCATAATCCCCTCCCTACTCCCCACTCTGGTCCCACCTCCCTCTCTCATTCCCCCCATCCCTCTTCTGCTTCCTTTTTTTTTAAGTTTAAGGTTTATTTCCCCCCCCCCCAACAGCTCCCCCTTTCAGTCCAACAAGTGGCTCTTTCTCTAATAACAACAAATACAATACAAAATAACAAAAATAATTAGGCCACAGTTATGGGAATTATAAGGCTTAGCATACATTCCCAATGTCCAGTCCATATGTATTTGGCAACTGATTTTAACATTCTGGAATTGGGGATTTAATTGAAGTTTCTTTGCTGTCAAAATAAAACTTTAAACTACAAATACAGTCTGAAACCATTATGTTAGATTATTAAGATAACTGGAGAGAGATGAGAAGGGGGAAGAAAGAGAGGCTTGGTCTGACCTTAGTTAGACTGGACCGTCTTTATTTATGAGCAGCGGACATCTTTTTCACCTACAAATGAGGATGGCCAAAATGTCTACAGAAGAAGATGGGATACAGGCTCTTATAAGTGTGAAAATGACTTCTGCAGACTGCAAGGGAAGCTGGGAAATGTAGTCTTTCTTAAGTTAACTATTAGTGGCTCTTCCTGACAGAAACCCACTTCACAAGCCCCTGAGGAAGGCTGATTTTAGACTTTTGTTTATCCACGGGCAATCTTTCTGTTTATCTGGTCAGAGTTCAGCCTGAGATGAGCACAAACTGTCATTTAGGGACTTGAGGGCCCACTTTGGACCTGGCAACCAGTCACAATTCATTCTCTCTCTCTCTCTCTCTCTCTCTCTCTCTCTCGCTTTTGTCCTTTCTTACAGAAAAAAGAAATCACCCAATAACATTGAAAAATACCCCAAAGCAGCAAACACAGCTAATGATCTGCTTTAGGGAGCACTGCATTTGCAAACCAAAGATCCCCAAACGAGGGAGATAACAGAGCATACGATATGCATGTATAAAATTATCATCAAAGAGTAAATTTTGAAATAAACTTAAAAGTCCTAACTGCCATCTTTAGTTAAGGAGAGCTCATCACCAGCCGTATTCATTCTTGAGAAGTCAGAAAAGTCTGTGTGACAAAGGTGTCTGCTAGCCCGGTGTGAGCAATCACACCTGGAACCCTAGCACTCAGGAGTCCAAGGCAAGAGGATGGCAAGTCTGAGGCTAGCCAGGGCTAAATAGAGAGCTGTAGGCTTGCATGGGCTACGAAGCCCTGTCTCAAATATCTACCATTCTCCAACAATAACAATAAATTTGGCCAGTTGTTTAACTGTGGCACCCTGACTTGACTCAAGTTCGAGAGCAGCTTATATCTCCAAATGCCTGTCTGTCTTCTAACTTTTTGTTCATCCCACACCTTCTGGCTTTGGAATATGCATTCTGTCTTTCAGGGAGAATAGAATCTCTTATTCTAGTCTAAGAGTGCTTACTTGATAGATGCTCTGGTACGGGGAAGAATTTAGATCTTGTCCTGGGTTCTTGGCATGAAAACTCTAACATTCTTTAAATTTCTTGCATGACAAAAGGGCTTTTGTTATGATGATAAAATTACCCGTGGGGACCCTTAAATATCTCCAAGAGGGAAGCTCTCTCCTTCCTTCTTGCGGTTTAAGATATGATCTCCCAGCTGCTCCTCTAGCCTCAATGCCTGGTGCTTACTGCCAATCTTTTCTGCCACGACAGTGATGGAATCTCATCCCTCTAGAATTGCAAGCATAAATAGACTCTTCCATTTCTAAATGGCCTCAGTCATGGTGTTTTATCACAGTGGTAAAGACCCAACTAAGACAATATCTCTGTCCAGATCATTGCTCAAATCCTGAAAGTTTCAGTGGGTGAGCTCTAATCTCAGATCTTCATCTACACCATGAGCAAGCTCTCTAATGTGCAGAACGTAATGCTAATTATAGTCAGCGGTATAATAGAATCACAATATATCCAGCTATATGCCTCCCATCAGATATTATAAAAATGCATATACAGAAAAAAAGACACCAGGTCACTGGAAGATTGTGGGAGAATGTAAGTTCTTCAGAAGACACACCTCATACTGCAAGAAGACAGTGGCAGCAAGAGTAAGTTCTGGTCATCGAAATTTGGGGAGTGACAATATAAACCCAGATTTGGTGTTTTCTAAATGCCCACTAATGGTCTTACAGAACTATCAGATAATGACTATTTCTTTCCTTTCACATATGAAAATGAGACCCCAAACGTCTAATAGGACAGACCTTATGAGAACCAGAGGCAGGACTCTGAGCCCACCCTGATTTGATTTTAACCTTCCCTCATGCACTATTCTACACCTGACTTGGTAAGAGTGATTGACTGTATTCTAGCCCTACTGTCTATTATAGGAGCTTCTGAGCTGGAGCCTAGGACATGGTCACCTAGCCAAGAATGAAGAACATGTCCACAGAAGGAGGGGGGCAGGGTTGGGCCAGGAGGGCTTTGTGGAGAAACTGAAGATTGTGGCAAAGCCATAGCAAAACGTAAAAGCACAATACTGGAACAGGAAGAAACTCAGATAGACTCCAAACAGAAAAGAGCCAAAGCCAAATAAAAACTTAAAAAAAAAACTTGTTATTGGTTCTTTGTGAACTTTATATCATATACCCCAGTCTCACTCATCTCCCCCTTTCCTCATACTCACCCCCAACCTTGCAACCCCTCCCCCTCCCAGAGGAAAAAAATCTATACCCTTTTGTCCACATTTCTTTGCTTGCAAATATTCATTGCAATGACTCATTGGTCTGGTATGAGGCCTCTGGCTTCTGCTACTCTGTCAATACCAGAACTCCACTCAGATATCCTGTTGTTGCCCTGTGTCATGGAGATTCTATAGTTTTGGATCTGTAGGACCGGTCCTTTCATGCACTTCAGCAGTTCAGATGGGGTAGATGTTGGGGTGAACCATTTCACATTTCAAAGCCTTGGATCTGGACCTGAGGTATCTGAGCTGGTCAGTTCACGGGCTCTCCTGCTCTCATGTCCTTGGGGACAGTTCACCAGCAATGCCCCTGCAACTAGGACCAGCTCTACTGTGCTGCCCAGGCAAGGTACAGAGCCTGCTCTCCAGAGTTTTGCAACTGGTGAGGGACATGGCTAGTTCTCCCACTCTCTTGGCCCCAGGACCAGATCTCCTGCCTGCCATAGATGCCAGGGGATGAGGGAGAGGGGAAGGTATCTCTCCCTTGTCTGCTTCAGCACCCAACAGACAAGTGGTAGGGCTGAGGACTCTCCTGTGCTCACACCCTCTGGCAGCTAACCTGCAATCCTACATCCAGGACCAGCTTTACTGTACTGCCCAGGCAAAGGGCAGGGTCTGTTCTCCTGCTCTGATAACCTCAAGGCCAGCTCTCCTGCCTGCCAAAGGTGGCAAGAGGTGAGGGGGATGGCATATCTCCCTTGTCCATGTCACCATATGGCCAACAAGTTGCCAGGCCACCTCTCTCATGCTCGAGCCCTCAGGGCAGGCTCTTCCACATCCCCACCACCAGGGTCAGCCTTACTGTGCTGCCCAGGTGAAGTACAGAGTCCTCTTTCCCAAGTTCTGCAGCTGGCGAGGGACAGGGGCAGTTCCTCTGCTCTTAGGACTCCAGGGCCAGGTCTCTAATCTGCCAAAGGTGGTGAAGGGCAAGATGGGAGGAGGGTATCTCTCCCAAGATAGGAACAAGCCATAGACTAGAAGAACCCTACCTGGGGTCCGAAGACAGACCACCCTCTTAAGGGGCTACTGTATGATAGATTAATGCTAGGGCCAGGCCCATCTCTCCCACGCTAGTATACTTGGGGCCAACTCACCACATGGGTGGCATCAGCTCTCCTGCCCCCAGGTCTAGCTCTCCTAGGATGCTCAGGTGAGGGGTAGGACAAGATATGTACAAACCTCAGATATCAACATGTACCCAGGAGGCAGTCCAGACCAGGGATGTCCAGTGGTAACAGACCCCTGCTGCTGCAGGGCCACAGAAGGAGCCCCTGGTGGCAGTAGAGGCCAAGACCCACCATGGTCCCAGGTGGCATCACTGGATAGTCACATCAAGCTGTTCCTCACTACCCTCAAGTCTCCAGTTCTGCCTTTCTTTATTGTTCACACATCCTTGTGTTTCTCTTTCTCTTCCATTTCTCCACCAATTAACCTGTTCCTCTTAGTGGTGCCCGGGGTCTCTCAGTGTCTGGGGTCATCTCCAAAGTGGTCTCAGTAGTGCTATGCCCCACTCATGCAGTATGGCACAGGGTAGGGGTCATCTTAGGCATGGTCTGTCCCCTCAGGCCTGCACCACACCAGACTAGTGGATGTCTCAGGTTTGATCCTCACCCAGCCCCCCAAGTGGCCCCTTAAGAGGGTTGTCTATCTCAAGCTCACTCCTGTGTGGGGCCTCAGGCAGGGTTCTTCTAGTCTCCAGCTTGTTACCCATCTTTGGAGCCCATCTGGGCCTTTCCGGCAGCAGACTGGTAGTCCTCTCAGGTTTACTTTTTGCAGGGAATGTTAGGCTACTAATAATTCAAATGTTCATAGGTCATAACACTGATCATAGACATAGCCTCTCTTTTCTCTGCCACCTACTGATACAAATGTGACACAGCAGCCACACCTGCAATACCTCTAGGGGCAGTCCAAATCAAAACTTTAACCAGAACTTTTCAGATGCCTCCATTGAGCCTAAAATAAAGTTAGTTATAGTTTTGTTATGAAAAATCTGCAACAGACTCCCATGTTGAATGCTTGGCTCCCAGTGTGGTGGCATTATTATGGCAAGTGGTAGAAACTTTTGAAGATGGGTCTTAGCTGGAGTAAACAGGTCACTGAGCGTGTGCTTTTGGAGGCTGCAGCTGGTCTCCAGTCTCTTCCCTTCCTCTGCCTCCTGACCAATAATGCAAAGGGTCCCATCTGTCACATCTCCTGCCACCATGGGCTGAATCTCTGAAACTGTGAACCAAAATAAATAATTCCTTTCTTGAGTTATGTCAGGCATTTTATCACAGTGATAAGAAAATAGCAAACATGAATCATTAGTCTAAAGGTAACAGGTAACAAGTAGCAGGGGCTGGCATTATGATGAAGCCTAAAGCCAGCTTGACTGATAGGGAATTTCCCTTTCAAACTGATGTTGGATTCCCCTGCAAGAGTATGCATCCATATCTTATAGATGTGCCATGCAGAATAAGGAAAGAGAAAAAAAATGGGGTGAGCTGGTCTCACTTCTAAAATGTTCCAAAGCAAATACAGACCAGTCTTTTCCTAAACTGGCCTTTTCACATATTCAATGAGAAAAATGTGCTGACATTAGGACAGTAAGAGTTCCTTGGCTGCTGAGGAGGTGAAGAATGGCAGAACACCAGCAGAAGTGAGGAGACAATGGTCCAGCCTGCCTTTCCTCAGTGTAACCTTTTAATTTTATAAAGGTCAAGATCATTTTATCCAGATTACTTGCAACATAGCAAAGAACTTTGAATTGGTTTTCGCTCTACTTAATTAGATTAAAGGTAATTGCCTCTATCATCTGATATGGAGCTGCATGCAAGAGGTTTCTTTTTTTATAATTTATTTTTTATTTCTTCAAGTAATATCTCAATCACAATCCCCTCCCTACTCCCCCCTCCAGTCCCACCCTCCCACCCTCTTCCCCCTCAACCCCGCATCCTCTTCCCCCTTTTTTAAAAGTTTATATCTTATTTAAGGTATACCTTATTTAAGGTATATCTTATTTCCCCCTACAGTTTCCCCTTTCAGTCCATCAAATGGCTCTTTCTCTTATAATAATAAATACAATAAAATACAACAGAGGTAATTAGGCCACAGTTATGAGGGTTATATGGCTTAGCGTACATTCCCAATGTCCAGTCCATATGTATTTGGCACCTGACTTTAACATTCTGCTATCTAACCATCTCCATGAGTTTAAAGTTCTATATCTAACTCAGCTTTCATACGAACTTGCCTCACAATTTTAAAAACATCTTCTTAGATCCAGAACACCTTCTTGATTCCTAAACAACTCAAAATTTAACTCTGAGACTCTAGCTATCTATTTTTCACCTCAGAGACCTCAGAGGGATAAATATATATGATTATATAGGAAGTGCAGGGCCCGCAGCTTCCAAAACTAAGAAATGCCATACCACCTGAATCTGGACATGTGTCTTCCTACAGGACAGTTACAAAGCAATGTACTGACTGGATGCCCTTCCATCTTTCTGACTCTCAACTTAATTTAAAGATTTTCAGCCTTTTTCCCTGGCATCCATCACATACACATAAAGGGGCATCATAAGATTTAAATTCGTCTGGTGTTAATTTTAGTAAGTTGCATTTGTCCAGGAATTTGTCTATCAATATTTATGCCAAGGCTATGGATGAGACTCAGTGGAATGCATTTGTTTGGCATAGGTGAGTCCCTGGGTCCACTCTGGAGCACTGGAAGGAATACCTCCTATTTTCCTACCTGACATTTTATAACTGACTGTTTATACATACTCTACATTTCTCTCAATCAATCTCAACCGACATACCAAATTGCATTATGCTTTAAAAGAATTTAATATTCTTTCATCAATTATTTTATAGTTAGTATGTTTTCTTCTATTTTTATTTGAAGTTTGTACTAGTTAAGCAAGTAATGTACCACTGAGCTATGCCCCTAGACACTAGCTTCTTGAAATATCTAGATCATTCTCTCATTCTCCTTCTGTTAATAAGCATTTGAAATTACCATTTTCCCTCTAGACACAGCCTTTGCTATATTCCACAACCAAATTTTAAATATAAAATTTAAACTTCCAATCAATTCAAACTTTTTATATATTTGTTTAAGACATTATTTTAGTCTGCTGTCTGTTGCTGTGATAAATCACTGATCATAATTAACTAGGGAAGGGAAGGGTTTTATTTCATCTTATATTTCTAGCTCACAGTCCATCATCAGAGGGAATGAAGGCAGAAACTCCAGGAAAGAACCTTAAGTCAGGAACTGAAGTAGAGCCTATGGAGGAATAAATAATACTTACTAGCTTAGTTCCCATGACTTGCTCAGTTTTTTTTTTTTCGTTTGTTTTAATTTTTTAAAACAAATCCCTTAATTTTATTCCATTCTCCTAATAACACTTAATAAAGTTGGATTAAAGTTTTAAATTAAAACTGCATGTACTGGTAGTGACTTTTTAAAAAGATTTATTTTACTTTTAATGGCTTTAGTTGAAACATAAATTATATTACATTTCCCCCGTCTCTCTTCCTTCCAGTCCCTCCCAGTTACCCTTCCTCAAACCCCTCTAATATTTCCTACTCTCTTTTTCTTTTACTATAATTGTTGCATATATGTGTGTTCATATGTATTTTCACAAATACATATAAATGCAACTTTTCGAGTCCATTTTTGCTGTTTGTGTATACATAGATTCAAGGATGACCATTCCGCATTAGACAACCAATAAGAGGGTTCATCCCCAGGAGGGGCTGATTGTTTTTTTTCAGCAGTCATTCTTTACTCATAGTTCTTTTGTCAAGGGGACCCCATGAACATTTCCCCCTTGCACATTAATATATTCATTGATATTGCTATTCTTCTGGTCTTATATATGCAGCCATTTCATAGCAGACTTCCTGGCATTCTGGCTCTTACAACTTTCTACCCCTTCTTTCGTGATGTTCCCTTGGCAGTGTTTCCTGAGCCACAGAGGCAGAAGTTGTGATGTAGATGTATTTCCATTGGGGTTGGGCTTCCAATGACCTGTTGATCTCTGGATTGTGTTCAGTTGTCGATTTCTGTGATGTTCTCCATTTGCTATAAAGAGAGGCTTCTTCAGCCAGGGGTGGTAGCTACACTTATCCAGGAAAGTTGACTTACAAGAGCTCAACCTACTTTCTAATACAGCTCAGATCCATCTGCCCAGGTTTGGCACCATTCACAGTGGACCGAGCCCTTCTCTACCAATTAGCAACCAAAAAAAAAAAAAAAGACCCCCAGACCAGCTCACAGGCCAATCAGATGGAGGTAGTTCCTTGAGATTCCCTGTTCCCAGGTATGTCAGGTTGACTACTGAAGCGAACTGGAAGAGACATCTTTCTCTCATAGTATTATGGGTAACACTGAAACATATCAATTTTTAGATATGTAAGAATGTATGTTCTATCTTTATAACATACAGATATAATTCACTCCACTTCAATAGTTACCAACTCATGAAAGACAAATGTTAGGACAGGAACTTCACCACTTTTAACTCTCCTCTGCGGCCCATATAAAGCACTCAATGATTTATATGCTCATAAAGATGAGCAGTCAAAAGGTGTTATAAACCACACATGGGATGGATCAATTGAGAAAAACCTGCAGGACTATCAGACTGCTGTTTCCTTGCCTCTCTGGGCTAATCTCAAGCCTGGACTTGGTACCAACGAAGCAACAGACCAGGAGGTGTGAAAAAAAAGAATGCTTCTGCAAGGTATGTAGCGGCTTAAACAGGAGGGAACAAAAGCTGACACAAAATCTTTAGAAATCACTTCATCCTCAAGTGCCAGAGGATGGCCCAGGCATGAGTCACACACTAGTCTCATTAGTTCTCATCTCAGGCTTTTTGCAGCATCATTCAGATATATTCTGGATATTTGCCATCCTAGATCACATGGGGACCCAAGTAACAGTCTATCCTTCAGCTCAATCCTCAGTCTTTAGTGTGCAATTTAAAATCAGATCCACCAAATGCAGCTTAGGTATTGAGTCTGTCAGTCTACTCACACTCAAGTGTGCCCTCTCTATGGTGTCTGAGCTTTCTCCCCGAGGACCCTTTCTGGCCCTCAGCCTAGAAATCCAAGGCCCTGCTTTCCCTGTGTATGTTGTACATACTATTTGGTCTGCCTGAGTGGCCATGTGGGTTGATGATAGGGAAAAGGAAGGTAACAGGATCTCTTCTTGGGACAGTCACTAACATCAGATGGAGGACCTCTGTTCCCCACAGTGGGAGGTGACTCCTGGTTGTTGTTGACACCACAGCTATTGATTTTATTATATGTGGGACTGCAGAGAGAAATAGCAGACACGTGGAGCTCCCCCAGCTCCCTCTGACAGCTCCTTCCCCTGCTCCTCTGACCAGAAGGGCAGTCTGCCCTTGGCACTCATTCCTTCCACATTCAGGGGCTTCTCCAAGTCTCGGCCCCTCTCAGACCATGCCAAAGGATGGAGGAGGAGGCAGGGAACTCACCACCCTGCAGCCCTGATTCAAGCCAGATTTTTTCCTAGCCTGATATCATTGGCCTTCTAGAGTCCTCAATCATGCTACATGTTCTATTTGCACCTTTATCCAGTTACATTCAATAGAAGAACTTAACAGAGCAGAATTCTCCATCTTATTTGGCATAGCAAGCGGTTTGAATATTTTTCTTTTTTTGAGACAGCATTTACCATGAGGCCCAGACAGGCCTCAAATCCATGTTCCTTATACTTCTTCCTTGCAAGTATCTGGGATTGCAGATATATACCACCAGTTTTCCACTGTATATTTCTAAGTTTCATATAAATTGCAGCAGACCCTATCACCCACTAATGTATTAATTGTACTTAATTTATTTGTATTCATAACATAGATGTGTTACATATATGGTAACTGCTACATCCATTTCTCCACAGATAAATTTTTACTTTGTTTCTGAGTTTTCCTGTCACAGGTTGTAACTCATGTTCCCTGGCCTGTTTCCATACATATGTTCATGAGAGCTCCTCCAGGACACGCACCTAGAATTGCCACCACTGAGTTAAAAAGAGGCACCCTCAGCATTACAAAGTCAGTTTCTAAAGTAGTTGTCAATTAACACTTTTTCTAGAAATACTTCAACAGTCTCCACTCCTTTCTCACATCCCAGCAAGCAGTGTTATCGCATGAATTGTTTTATAAATATGTATATATATATATATACATATTCTGCTCTGATGGGCGTAAGATGATATCTTTATTTAAAGTTTCACTTTTCGTTTAAAATGGTTTTGGCTGCATAAGTACACATACATATGCTATTATAGAAATACAGAAAAATCAGAGGATCATAAATAATAACAAGAAAGATTGCTTTAAAAGTTACTACACCCAAACCAATGTCAGTGTTACCGCAGAGGAGAAGGTAGTGGGTCTGGATGTGGTGGTCAAAGCAAAAGGCCTTGGTGCAGCAGTTTAATATATTCACACATTTCCTATACCTAGACATTAACTTTAAAATAAATTACAAACCTCTTGTTGGTGTGATTCTTTTTATTTTATTCTATGTGTGTGTGTGCATCTGTGTGTGTGTGTGCATGCATGTGTGTGTGTGATGCATGTGCACACACATACTGGCAACAACATAAAAACCAGAATTTGATATCGGAATGTCTTCCCCAACCACTCCTCTACATCGTTTTTGAGATAAGGTCTCTCACTGAACCTAGAACTTACTTGTTTTGCTGGACTGACTGTCCAAGGAGCCCCAGAGTCCCACCTGTCACTGCCCAGTGCTGAAGCCACAGGTGCATGCCCCCATACCTAGCTTTTTATTTTTATAGTGTCTATATATCAAACTGAGGCCATCATGGTTGCATGGCAAACATTTTACCCACTGAGCCATCTCCCTACACCTATTTCTTTTCATCTTTATGTTAAATGTTTATGTTAAAACAAATAAGAATAGACTATATTTTTAATCAAAATCTTTATTTAAAAAATTAATAACATAAGAATTGCTTTGTCAAAAATTTGTAATCATCTTCAGAGTTGCACAGCCCCATGTATAGTAACATGTTGTGAGGCACAAAACTGTTCAGTCCCCTGTAGATTTTCCTCCTAAGATGGAAAATATAATAGTTCAAGGGGGATCTTAGTCAATAGGCTGCATTATTTCCTCAGGATAAGTTCCCAGAAGAGGAACTAATGGGTGGAATGGCATAAACATCACTAGGGGTTTGAATGCCCTGTCTTATAATTCTTCAGAAAGAGAGTACATTGCCACTAGTTGGAAATGTTTTCAACAATCTTCTAATTTCTATATCATGAGAGGAATCTCATTTAAAAGTCCTTTAATCATCTAAAGTAGTGTTTCACTATGAAGAGCATAAGAAGAAAGGGTCAGGTGTATTAATCAGGGTTCTCTAAAATAACAGAACCTACAGAATGAACACACTCACACACACACACACACACACTCACACACACACACACACACACACATGCTCACACTCACACACACACACTCACACACCCACACATGCTCACACACACATACACACACACACACACACACACACACACACACACACACACACACACGCAATTTTTTTAGAATGACTTACAGGCTGCAGTCCAGCTAATCCAACAATGGCTGGCAATGAACAGAAAGCTCACGAAGCCTGTACAGTTGCTCAGTCCACAAGACTAGATGTCTCAGCTATATGGTCTTCAGGATACACTGGAATCCTAAAGAAGTAGGCTCTAATGCCAGTGAAGGAGTGGACTTGATAGCAACACCAGAGCAAGCAGGCAAAGAGCAAGTTTCCTTCTTCCGTGTCCTTATATAGGACTCCAGGAAGTGTGGCGCAGATTAAAGATGTATCTTCCTGCCTCAAGATTCAGATTAAAGGCTTGTGTCTTCCAAACTCAAAGTTCTGATTAGAATTGAATCTTTCCACTTCAAATCAAGCAACAGCAACAACAAAAAATCCGTCACAGATGTGCCCTCCATTTTGGGGTTTTGGTTCCAGATGTAGTCAAGTACAAGAGTACATCAGATTCCAGGAAGGGCAAATAAAACAAATCCATTTCTTCAGGCTAGAATACTTGGTTTTTCTACCGATTGTTGCTGCAGTGGCTGTATCACTTCTCCCATCCTGGACCATTCTGTAATCCCCCAACATAAGCAGGAAGACAACAAATGTCATTGGTATCAGCATTGGAGTTGGTTCATTAGCTCCATCTTGGTGAGAGGGAGAGAATGAAGACAGCCCCAATCTTTCCCAGGATAATGAACCCAGAACAGCACAGAAGGCTATATTCACTGTACAAAGGGGCATCATTTTATTTTGCATGTACCCCAAACAGCTTTTTGCCCCCCAGGAAAAACACTTCGATGTTCTCTTTGAGATTCCCTAGATTATAAAAATTTAAACACACACACACACAAATGTAGCAAGACAGAACAATGCATACTAACAGAAGCTAAAGTTGAAAGTGGAATATAAAATCACTTTGCAAAGATAAAAATTAAGTTGAATTCACAAATAAGGACCCCAGTTACAGCATTAGGTTCAGGTTTTCTCTTTGTGTGTTTCTAAGTTACTGAGAGCATAGCAGGCAGATCATTTTACCTTTGTTTTCTTACTTAACTTTTCAGAAGAAACATTCTACTCTACAAATGTTTCTTTTTCTAGAAGAAACATTTGTAACTCTCTGTTACCTCATATTTATAACTGTATACAACATCTACAATTTCCTGTTTTCACTAGTCTGGTGGGTTCTCCAGTGTCAAGCTCTGTGCATGCAGGACCTTATTCCATCCATGTGATGTTCCCGTGAGTCTCAGGTACGATTATCCTCACCATTTTTTATAGATAAGACTGCTGTACAAAAACTA
>CAJQZJ010033435.1:55885-132259 GCA_907164525.1 Lophiomys imhausi
GGATAATTTACTGTGGATCAATTTTCATGTTTTTACATCCACAGGCTGTAGTGTACCCATCTACTCCAAGCTTCAGGATTCCTTTATCAGTGTATTAATTTCAAACAGTACCAAAAGCAGACCTACAGAAAACTCTTCAAAAGATGATCCAGAGTGAGACGGGGGGGGGGGGGGCAGTGAGGAGGTACGTGATTCTCTTCAGCATGTATCAGACATATACTCTCTACAAACATTGCAGAAGCTTCTACAAAATAGGAGCCAAAAATAATGCAAAGCCCCCTCTTTCACAAGCTGTTTGATGCACCTACAGTCATGAGAATGAGAGCAATGAGGGCAGTAGGAGGCAAGCATGAAGTGTGAGAGGATCGCCTCAAAGATATCTGATGGTCCATAGGTTCTGCACAAGGAGAAATGTCACCATACAGAATCCGGCCAGCCAAGAAGCCACATTTGAGTGTGGCCACAGAATAGGGAGATTAAGGTCTGACCTCCTCAGCTGTCAGTGCACATAACGAACATGCAGGCAAAACCTCACATACATAAAATAAATTAAATAAATTTAAGTTTAAAAGAGGAGAGGTTTGGCCAAAGATAAACTATATTACCACCTTACAGCTGGGCCTCTTGTACAACTTGAGGGTGGTGGTTTAAAGGAGGGAAAATATGCAATATTATAGCGTGCTCATCTACACCAAAGCCTTAGGTTTCATCCTTGCCCTTTTTATGTGCAGGTCTTCATGGTTCTCTTCCAGGAAAGGGGGTTAAAACAAAAGGCAAAGCAAAAAGAGGGAACTAAACAGTACAACTGCCTGTAATCTGTTCATTCTTATCCTAAAAAGTCCCTCTGGAAAATAACTGAACCCTCAGGGATAATTAGAGTCCAGATCTGTTTTTCAACCACAGAGCCTCAAGAATACAAGGAAATTTAGGGAGCTTCTCTGCGGTCCTCTTATACTGAGCAGCTGATTAGTATGTGCTGCCCATCTCTAGATTTGTCTCCTGTCTTGATTTTTCTCTTGCCTCATGGGGACTTTGAAAAAAAAAATCCAATTTTCTACCTCCATGTCACATTAAGCTCTTGCCTTCCTACTATTCTCCTGAATGGGTGAAACTTTCCCACCATGCCAAGTTGTCATGGTCAGTGTTGTCTGTCTACTTCAGGATCCTAGGATCACCTAGGAGACGAGCCTCCAGAAACACTCACGAGGAACAGATTAGATTAGGTTAGTCTCTTGTGAGGGATTATCTTGGTTATTGTAGATGGGGAGAACCACGCTGAGGAGGCAGCTCCACACCTCCGGTTGAGCACTGGACCGAAATGAAAAGAGAAAGCTAGCTGAACATGGCCATTCATTGTGCTCTTCCTCCTGATGTGGATACAAGCTCCTACACACCGTAATGGGCTATCCTCAAACTGTGAGCCAAAATAAAGCCTTTCTCCTTTAAATACAATTGTCACCGAAATAAGAAAAGCAACTAAGGTGTAAACCTGCTCCTCCCTCTTTCTTCTTATTGTCCAAAGACTACTATTCCTAAAACTGATTAATTCAGTGCCCTAGTTACTTTTCTACTGCTGGGAAAAGACATTATGACCAAAGCAACTTTTAAAGGAAAGCATTTAATTGAGGGCTTGCTTACAGCTTCAGAGGGTACATCCATGACCACTGTGGTGAGGAGCATGGCAGTAGCCAAGGCAGGGAGTCAAGGCACTCGAGCTGTAGCTGAAAGCCCACATCTGATTAGCAAGTAGCAGAGAGAAAGTGAGACAGACAGAGAAAGACAGACAGACAGACAAAGACCAAGAGACAGAGAATGAGCTTTTGAAACCTCAAAGTCTACCCTCAGAGACACTCCTCCTCCAACAAAGCCACACCTCATAAGCCTTTCCAAACAGCTCCACCAGCTGGGGACCAAGTCTTCAAATATATGAGCCTATGGTGGCCATTCTCTTTTAAATCACCACTCTCTTTTACCCAAGGGCTTTTAACAATGCTGGAACCTCAGGCCCACACAGACTTGGCTGCTGGACGCTCCCTCTGCATATTTAACGATTCAGACATTAAGGACCGAACCAACCACTGACGTGAGCACTTTATGGGACGAGACGTGTTCAGCAAAGCAAACAAGGTGTTCACATAGATCCCCCACGAGTTAATTTGTTCCCTCTAAAGAACGATAAAAAATGTCTTACCTTGTCAATGTGATTGCACCGTGTGTGTTCATAATTGTTTCCATGTGGTTTTATGTATGTCATTCTATGTTGACACTGCATGGGAAAAATCTCAGTAGACCCCTAAAATAGTACCTGTTACCTTTTATCATTCGTTTTAGTTGTGTGCTTAAATTATTTTTTCTGGTTTCATGTTCTTAATTTCTTGGCATGCCAACTTAGAAAATACATGCATGAATGTAAATGTGAGTGTCTGGAGACTTACACTTACATTTGGCCATAATAAAAGGCCAAATAAGTGTGTGCATATAAACTGAGGTGCTCATATTCTTAAAACCCATCAAAATGGCCTCTATGGGTCTATTAACTGCTTTGTTAAATATTTCTATAAATTTTAAAATTATATTATTAATGTGTGTGTACATGTATGTGTCTGGTGTGTGTATGTATGGTATGTGTGGAGTGTGTGTGTGTGCAGTGTATGAATATAGGCAGTGTGTGTGCCTGTGTGTGTGTTATGTGTGGAGTGTGTGTGTTATGTGTGGAGTGTGTGTGTGTGTGTGTGTGTGTGTGTGTGTGTTATGTGTGGAGTGTGTGTGTGTGTGTGTGTGTGTGTGTGTGTGTGTGTGTGTGTGCGTACGCGTGCGCCCACGCACCATGGTGAACATGTGAAGATGAGAAGATGATGCTCAGGAGTAGGTTCTCTCCTGTCAAGGGTTCTGGGGATCAACCCCATGTGATCGTCAAGTTTTCCCAGTGAGCACTTTTACTTACTGAGCCATCTTACTGGCCCAACTCTCCCACAAAATTCTAAAACTGCTATCTGTTTATCTAAAACAACATTCATCAAGAGTCATAAAACTTTCATTAAGCTATAACATTTAACATTGGATACACAAATTTTGATAACGATTTCCTTCCAGCTTCTAGAATTAATTAATTCTATTTAATTTTTAATAGTCATTAAAATGATTTAAAAATTTTTTAAACTTAAAAGTACGTTTAAGTAATGTCCACTACAAACCCCGATTAAAGGGTCTGGAGAGGCAGTTCCACAGTTAAGAGCACACACATATGGCTCTTGAGGATGACCCAGGTTTGGTTTGCAGCACCCTTGGCAGCTCACGATTGCTTGGATCTCCAGCTCCAAAGGATCTAATACCCTCTTCTGACCTCCATGGGCACCCACACATATTCCCACATACCCATGAACAGATACATCATTTTTTTAAAATAAATCTTAAAACAAAAACCCAATTATGCTAATTACTATGGATTTCTTTTTCAGAAAGAGTCTTTAAAAACAAAAGTTAAGTGCAGAATTTTATTAAGACTGTAATGATAGATATAAACGCCAAGTATCTTTATGTTAAATTTCCTTTTCATAGTGGAGACTCCAGGAAATATAATTCCAATAAGCAATAACATTCAAAATTTAGGTAAGCTTATCTGCATATAATGAAAATGGCTGTTATTGACTTAGAACATTAATAATAACTAATATCTTATTTTTAAGACAAACTTTAATGTAGATTTATAGCATTAAGATTAAAAAAACATTGCCTCTCTACCTGTGTTCTCTTTCAAAAACAGGTTTTTCAAGGTTCCTTTTCTTTTACTTTCTTTCTTTCTTTCTTTTTTTTTTTTTTTTCATTTTTTTAAGATGGGATTTCTTTGTGTATCTCTGGCTTTCCTGGACACACTTTGTAGACCAGGATGGCCTTGAACTCACAGAGATCCTCCGCTGCCCGAGTGCTGGGATTAAAGGCGTGTATCACCACATTATCTTGTTTGTCCAGTTAAAAAAAAAATCTTTTGTAGGGGGGACATGGTGGCTCCTGCTCCAGGTTCATCTCATCCTTATGGACAGTGGCCCTCATCTGGTCTCTATTATTTCTAGAATCCAAAGACTAGGACAATGACTTGGCTCTATGGTTTCAGCTTCCCCTGAGTAGTTAATATGCTAAACTACAGATAAATACATGCTACACAAAATAAAACAAAAATGACAAAACATTCATCATGCTTTGATTACCTCATGAGACTAAATGAAAAAAAAAAGAATACTTTAAATAAAACCCGTTTCTAAATGCTTTTATAACAGGATTTATATTGGTCAACTTAAATTTAATAGTTTAATATTTTTTTTATCTGATACTATTAATGTGGTGGTTTGAAATGAAAAGGGTCCTTATAGGTTCATATGTTTGCATGTTTAGTCTCCAGATGATGAACAGCTGCCTGTGGAATAGGAGCTAAAACTCTCAGCTACTGCTCCAGCACCAGGTCCTGCCTGCTTCCAACCATGATGGTCATGGACTAACCCACTGAAACTGTAAGCCAGCCCCAATTAAATGCTTTTCTTTATAAGAGTTGCCTTGGTCATGGTGTCTCCTCACAGTAACAGAACAGTGACTAAGACACAGGTGATATTTTTCACCTATGTTTAAGACACAATTCACATGTTTTCTGTGTGTCCTCATTTGCATGTGATAAGGTCAATACACTTCCCATATCAGACTAGTAGACCACACCCCCCCAGAATGGCTCCCTGTGGTTTTAAGACGGTAATTTACATAGAATACCAGTTGGGTCTTGCAGATTTTTCTGCAGCCTTCACAACAGTGGCAAAACTAAGTGGCTCTTTCTTTTTGGAATTCTTCCTGTCACTTCAGATCCTTAAAAACAAACAAACAAAAAACCCTATCTAAAAAATGTAATCAAGCCTCTTGTTGATTTTTTTTTCTGTTGTTTTCTCCTTTGTTTGTTTGTTTAAATCTTGACTCCCACCATTCAAGGCACCTTGGGTGCTCTGCATTTGCCACTCGAGAAACTAAGTCCCCATTGACTGAGTTAACACTAGAGTTGGGTAAGCATCCTGCCCCAGTTCCTAGTGAGCTTTTGTTCTAACATGTCAAAATAACACTAACTAGAATTGAGCCATGCATGTTAATCCTGATTCCCAGTCATGCAAAATCTTAGTTCTAGTTACTAAGGTAATTTCCATTTTCCTAGCTTCCAATTGTTACATGCTTTTCATTCCTTTTAATTTGTTTCTCAATGTATTCCCTATAATCAGAACAAATGTCCACACTAAACAAAATTAGCCTGGCCTTATTCAGTAGCTTAAGTCAATTGTTAGAAAAAAAAAGATCAATAACTGGCAATTTAAACTTCAATATCATATCCTAGCTAGATCTGACTTGTAGGAGACAAAAAAAAAAAAAAAAAAGATGTGTCCTGTACTCAAGTCCTTCTTCAATACCAACATAAGCTGATCTTCTAGAGTTGACAACTCCATTTAGAGGTAAACACCAATCAGGATACAGGAGCAAAAAGTCAGCTAATACTTTGTCCCTTGCCCCTAGCTCTGCTAGGCTCTATGGGACCAGGAAATGATGAGCTACCTCCGAAAGGGTCCTATAACTTTTTTAATGAATCATTTATTCTATTGGCCAGAAAGGCTATGTCTATATTCCACAAAGAGGAGAATCAACGCAGAGGAAAATGTCCTCCACGATCCCAAGAGAAGCAGTGTTTCCTTTCCTTCATTACCCTAGAGTCTTGTGCGCATGCACTGGGAAACACAGCACGAGGAAAAAAAAAATGTAATTATCCATGCAGACAGAAACAATGATGAGAAGAGAGAACATGGTACAAAAACCTGTAAAGCTAAAGTTGTTGTTGCTCTTAAGAAGTTATGATACCTACTTTCTCTTTATCATGAGACTCCCCTTCTCCTACTTGTACCATCTTGAAGTTTGGAATCTTTCTGCCCCAAAGCAAAGCTCCCTTCACAACCACCACTGAGGTAATTTACTGATGCTATATAGTGACAGGCTATTCAAAGTTAGAGGGCTGGCCCTGATGTGGTCCTGGACTACAGAATCTCATAGGTTTCTTGATGAATATGCCCTATACTTTTAAGAGTGGCAAAGATTCAATAAAGAAAGAGTTACTGTACTGGAGATGCAAGCGGCCCTGAGTTCAATACCCAGCTTCACACACACACACACACACACACACACACACACACACACACACACACAGCATTTAAAGAAGCCTTTTTGAAACTACAAATATTTAAGGCCATGATGTTGTCCTACACAAATTCTGATTGAATAAAATTTAAAGAGGCACATTCTACTCTGTCAAAGATCATATTTATCTAAGCATTCTGTATCTTTGTAATGATAAAACTATCCCCTTTTATATCCCTGTTTTATATTTTATATCCTTATATCCCTATTAAGACTAGACTATGTATCTGTTGTTTGTTTATTTGTGGTTTGTGTTTAATAATGAATTTATGAACTCTATTGTCTTAGGGTTGACAATTCCCCCAAAACAAGCTACAGTGTGTTGTTCTCCTGGATTACATCTTTGTCAGCACGGAAGTTATAAAAGATTGATCACTACCTTTCTCTTCTCCAAAATGATGTCAGGGCCTCAGGTCTTAGGGAACAGTTGCGGTAAGAGAGTAGGAATGAGAAAGAGATCTACCAAGATTAACATATGAGAGAAGGAATTTAGAGCCAGGAGATGGTTGAGGGAGTAAAGATACTTGCTGCCAAATCTGATGACCTGAATTCAATCCTTAGGACCCACATGGTCGAAGGAGAAACAACTCCTACAAACTATCCTCTGATCTTCATATGTTTTATGTGGCATATGTGTATATGCACACATGTGTGTGTACACACTCATATACACAAATGAATGAATGAATGAATGTAAAATCAATTGTTTTTAAAAGAAAGAAGCTAGTTTTTAAAAGAAAGAAAGAAAGACTGGAAATCCTTCCCAGCTTGGACTACATACAACAAAAAAAGCAGGCAGAGAAAAACCTGCCATGTGCTGTAAAAAGGGTCCCGAGTCCCATGGCCCAGCATATTTTGTGTATATGCTCTCCCCCAAGCTCACAAGCCCATTTCCGTTCTTGAAGTGCTTCTTCCCTTTCTTAATAACATGTCTCTATTTCTACTTCTAGTCCTGTGCCTCAAGCCCAATTCTCTGTCATGAGACACAAGGGGCTTCGAAACCTCTGTGAGTACCCTGAGACTCAGATCTGTACCTATAACACAGAGACACCCCCAATCTGGGTCCATGGTAGATCCACATATACGGTCTGTGGGGGGGCCACAACTCATGTGGAGCATGAGCTCAAGGGGAAGCTATGGGCCTCTCTAGCTCACCAACTGTTGTTTTTCTATAAGATTAGCACACACTTCTGAGAGGTGTTTAGTAACTCACTAGCATTGGGGAAAAGGGAATAGTGGCTCCTAGTAATTCTGTGAAGGAAATAGAAAAACATATTTCTAAGCAGAGAAGACAAAAATGAGAAAAGTAGAGAGAAAAAAACCTCAGGACTCTGTGTAATTCCCTCTGGCCTTAGAATGTTCATGTTCATATCAGTATTGCTGGTGTTTTACATTAACCGAGCTCGAGAAGTGCCAGGGTCACCCATAGTTGGGGCAGGTAGGCTTCCATGATTTGATTTAAGGGGCAGGAAGACTCCAGGCCCCAAAATAGTTCTTTTCCCTGCCTTGACAGGGCACATTAAGTAGCATTTGCCTCAGGTTTCTCTATTTAAATGCAAATAACTCTGGAAAAGATAATAAGTTATGAGAGTCACTAAACATCAGTGTGATTAGCTTATTAAATTGCTGTCCTAGAAGACTCCTGAGGGAGCCTGCTACAAAATGGCCATGGCTTAGGGATCTGTCCACAGTAAGTCCCTCGATCTCAACATGCCTCAGTTGCCTCTACTGTACAAACTCCAGGGTTTGTCCCCTCTGGTTCTTGGGTGTTGTAAAAGTTGAGAAGGAGGCTGCAAAGTAACAGAACATCACAAGCATTGACTGTCACAAGCAGAAATGACAACATTGGAGACCCGAGTGGAAAGAGTATGAATCCATCATGTCAGAGGTATTGATTCTCAGCCAGAAAAATAGGCAAGGACACAGGAAGAAACTTAAGATTCCAGTGATCAAAAATACTTGAAAAATACCCAACCTAATTATTCATGTATGAAAGGTAAATTAATCAACAAGGTAACAGATTTACCCATAAAATGAAGGAAAAAGTTGTAAAATGATAATGCCTCAGAGCAGAAGATTTTAGATGGAAGTGGGATGCTGGTAGGAATACAAATGGATCAAAAGACTTTAAATGTGTGAACCAGCAATTCTAACTCCAAGAACTGACTAGAATAAATAAATGAGAAAGTGCATACAATTTAGCTACTGGCGTTCTTACCACACTATTACTTGTAGTCCCAAAGACTCTAGAAATTATCTAAATGACCATCAAAGAATTGGTCATAAGCCATGGTACAAACCCTGTATACTATTCCTATTTTGAAATGCCATGGAAGTATATTTATTAACAGAGGGAAAATGCCCAATAATCTTTTAGACCAAAGGCTATAAACATATGTATTCTGCATTCATAGTATGTATCTTCTGTATAGGTATCTACTCTTACCAGGAAATATTTGCTGAAACATGAATAGCAGCTATAAACGTTGTGAAATCACAAAGTTATCCCTTTTTATTCATTGTTTAACTACCTTTCTAAAAATGTCCACAAAAGCATTGTTTGCATGTGTTAAAAATTTGCGTTAAGAGGCATTCAAGGAAAGGCGGAAATTCTCATAAGAGGAAAGCTTTTTCAGTTTGAGTCAGAGATTTTAAATCTATAAAGCGAGGGAAGAGAGAACAACTTCCCGATGTAGTCTGAGGAAAAGGGAGAAGAAATGCCTGAGAAGAGTTCTGAAGCCTATAAATCTCCCCGCGGCATCAAAGAGGAAGGCGGCAGAACCGTTATTTCCGCTCAATTACTTGTGAAAAAGGAAAAAAAAAAAGTCTCAGCGATGTTAACAGCAGGTTGCTCAGTTGAATTGGAAAACTCATTCCAAGGAAGGCAAATAGGAGGCAAGAGAGTTAAAAGCAGCTTGTGCATCAATTAACGCAAGAACACATTTCATTAAAGCAGCTGCGGAGTGAGCACTCAGTCCTGGCAGTCGCCTGTCCTTCTACCTGTGGTGGAAATAGGTGCCCCCCCCCCCCGCACTGCTGCTGCGCATTGCCCATGAGCCTGGGGCGCCGGCGGGGTGCTGGGGAACGCCACCAGCGAGAACAGACGCACATAAAAACTCTGAATTTTCAACGCTGAATAGATCTTCCTTTCCTGATTTTGCTAACTCTGCACCAAAATTAGTCCATTGCTCCGCAAGTACACGGCCCAAGGAGAGTCCTGCAGAACAGCATACCCAGGAGAGCTCTTAGTGCTGCTCACGGAGCCCTCTCCTCCAAACACCCCGAGAATGGTCAGCAGCACCTCAGCCCTCAAACACAGCTCCAGCAAAGGGTGAGAAGCAGAAGCAAACCGGCTAGGTGAGCTGCCTCCAAAGTTCTGTGGTTCAAGTTCCCTCCCCTCATCACGTTTTTACAAAGACTAAAGTCTCTCCCTTCACTTTACAATCGGTTAGCGGACACAATGGTGCTAGACCCAGAGTGCAGCACAGGAAGTGGGTAAGGCAGACAAGACACCTCCAGTGGTGGAGTTAACAACTAGTAGAAGAGCCAATGAACAACAAAATAATAATAATAGACAGGGCCTCTTCAAAGACCCCAAGAGATCTGCACAATATGGCAGTCAAAGATGTTTTCGTAACTTTAGATTTTTTTATATCAAGACATATCAACTCCTGACAGCACCCCCTATTCTCCTCCAAGTAGAAGATGAGCATCGAAGAATCTCCAGTGGGAGATGATTGAATTAGTCGCAAGCCTATCTCTTGGTAGGAAAAGCCCCTTGCTCCAACTGTAGACAGAATGCTGTCCAAAAAGGACAAAACCTGGAAGCAGGTAAGTCGACAGCCTAGCTCTGCCAAGACAGGGTAGGCAAGTCCTTTATAACCCCTGCTCTACAATCAATGTCTGTCAGAGAAACGGGGCCAAATGACTGAAGATCGATGCTGTAATGTATGGAGAGAAAATGGGAACTGTCCAGGCAGCCACTGGTATGTCATTTCTTAGTTTGGGAAGCTGCAGGCCCTGTACTTCCTATATAATCAGATATATTTATCCCTCTCAGGTCTCTGAGGTGGTTGAAGAACAGATAGCTAGAGCCTCATAATTAAATTTTGAGTGGTTTAGGAGTCAAGAGAGTGTTATAGATCTAAGAAGAAACTTTTAAAATTGTGTTGCAAGTTAGTATGAATGTTGAGTGAGATATAGAACTTTAAACTCATGGAGATGGTTAGATAGTAGAATGTTAAAGTCAGGTGCCAAATACATATGGACTGGACATTGGGAATGTACGCTAAGCCATATAACCCTCATAACTGTGGCCTAATTACCTCTGTTGTACTGTATTGTATTTGTTATTATAAGAGAAAGAGCCATTTGTTGGACTGAAAGGGGAAACTGTAGGGGGAAATAAGATATACCTTAAACTTAAAAGAAAGAAAAAAGGGAAGAGGATGGGGGATGAGGGTGGGAGGGTGGCACTGGAGGGGGGTTAGGAGGGGACTGCGATTGAGATGTAACTTGAAGAAATAAAAAATAAAGGGAAAAAAAAAGAACCAAAATGTATTCAATGTGGAATGGGAAGTAAGCTGGGGAGCTTTAGAGTGGGAAGTAACATGATCTCTCTCTCTCTCTCTCTCTCACACACACACACACACACACACACACATTTTTTAATCTGTTGACTAACCTTCTTAGGGATTTACTTGAAACTTTTCCAGGTTCTTCATTTAAAATGCAAAGACATTCAACGTACATAGCATCTTAATTGGAATCTATTGATTATCACCTCTTGCCTCTGTTCCCTTTCTGTAGACAATGAGAGCGCTGGGTCGGGCATCTGACTGAGGGCTCTGAACCCAAGCAGAACACACAACAGCACATGTACACTCAAGGACAAATAAAGTTACCAAGGTCAGAGATAGAAAGAAACTAGTGAGGAGGGAGTGTCACCCGAGGAGCCAAGCACTGCTGAATTCAAACTGTGAGTCCTTACTCCCTGCATGCTAGTAGTGCAGTCTTGGCCAACTTCCATTCTTAGAAGCTGGTAATAAAAGAGCATGAAACAAGCATGGCCATGGTTGGAAATTATTAAAATGTATCTAAGTCACCCCCTGAGTTCCTGAATTGGTACCATGCTAAAGGAGCACGTTGGGACTTAATTCAGTATCACAACACCGAGTATGCCCAGCTAGGTGCCACAGCTTTTAAGATGAATCAGAAAGCAATAATATCTGCACGCTTCCTCTATGTGCATGGTTTTTTTTTTTTCTCCGAAAGTGATGAAATTTTGAAAACAGACTCTGGCAAAGAAATGTTCCTACGCTAAATATAACGGGGAGGGCATATATCCTACCCCACTCCAGTTTCTAAGCACTTTTAAATATGTATGACTCTACCAGAATGAGAAAGTGTTGCTTTTTGGTTAAAAAAAAATCTTATGCTGGGTTAGTTGGCAAGGTGAGTTGGAATCCACTTCTAATTCTTAGAGGACTTGGCAAAATGGCAACTGTTCTGCAGAGTAAGTGGTGTGGAAGAGATGTAATGCTGCCCCCTTTGACGTAGAGCATGGCCGATTATGCAGTTGCTTAGAGGGCACACAGGACTTCCAACTGTCCTACCTGGCTTGATTACAACGTCTGCCTGACAAGTGAGTTCACAAACTTTAAAAATCAAGTCCATCAAATAATAAGCTGAGGAACCCGAGGAAAGTCCTGCACTTCGAAGAGGAGTGCATGCAAAGACAGAGACGGTAGAGACACTAGGGAGAAGGAGTTCTGTTGGGACCGAGGAGCAAATGTCCTAGGACGGACTGGAGACAAAAGGTCAGCATGAAATTCTAGAGAGGAAGGAAAGGTGGGAAGACCTCACCTTCTAACTAAGCTCCAAGACCCTTCCCACATGTTTTGCCTACCTTGGAGCACTGTATTCACACACCTCCTTCAAGGCAGGGCAGGGACTTGCCAGGAAGGAACCATTCAGGGCAAACACCTGAGTGTTGCACGTCTGACTGTTTCAGCCTTCACTGTGTCCAAAAGGCAACTGCAACCCCAGGCTACGAGTCAATCATTTCCAGCATCCAGGCTGGGTGATGGGTCAGGAGTGAAGGGCACCTGTGCCTGCGGAGGACCTGGACAGGGTTCCCAGCAACCACAGGGTGGATCACAGCCATCCTTAACTCCACTTCCAGTGAATCCAACACCCTCTTCTAAACTCCCTGGGCATCAGGAACACACATAGTATGTGAAGACAAAACACTCATCCATATAAAGTAAATAAAAATTTAAAATATATCTCTATCTTACTTTATCTGCCTTTCCCAACTACAGCTTCTCGCTGATCTGAAACAGATTTTTATCTTCCCGACTCAACTAAGAGTAGAAACACTTCTTGACAGTCATTTTTCTCTGAAAGTTCTGTTATTTCTTAGAAGTTGTTTTGTTTTTACACAAACTCTCACCCTGTTGTTCAGGCTGGCCTTGAGTTCAAGACCTGCCCTCATCAGTCTGCTGATTTGCACGTGTGTGTCATCACAGAAGTACTGGGAGTTCAAATGTTCTTTTTAAATTACATTTTAAAAAGTTACTGTATGTGTGTTGGAGCTGAGGGTACAAGGGCAGGCAAGCACATACCACGGCACAGGTGTGGAAGTCAGAGGAGCACTTTCGGGATTTTCTCCTTCCACGCTAGGGCCCAGGGATAGCACTGAAGTGTCTCAATTTTCAGGGCAAGTGTTTATACCTGCTGAGCCAACTTACTGGGTCTCAAATGTTCTTTTAAGTAAGTTAAGGGCTGGCAGGATGGCTCAGGAGAACCTGGTAACCTGAGTGTGATCCACGGAAATGACATAGGACAAAACTGACTCACAAAGCTGTCCTTTGACCTGCACATACGTGTGCATCTTTGTATGTGTGCCCCCACAACACACACCATAACAGTGCTTATTAGAAAGGACTGCCTGGTCTGTAATAGTGAACTACTTTATCAAAAACCATGTGTTTTGAAATGTCAGCTAACAGAGAGGGGCCTAGAATGTAGGTTTTCTCTCAACTCTCAGATCACAACAGGATATGCTTTTAAAGCTCTAAATAACATGACACTCAGATATATAAGTGGCACCTTAGAAATTGCTGTCACATCCCAAAACATTACTTGAGTGTAAATGAAGAGTGGAAGGCCATTGGTGACTTTGAGGCCACCAACAAAAGGTCCGTAACAATGAAAGGATCTTCAAAAATCTGTAGAGTTCATTGTGGTGGCTGTGTGTAAGAAGTATTTTTCCATGTAGAAAAAAAAAACCTTGGGTTATAAACATAAGCATATGAAACATTGTTCATCTTGTCTCAGTTCTCTGGAAACAGACTCTGGGATGGAGATGTGCATGCTGGGAACTTCTGAGAGAGTAATGTAGAGATCCATTGCTGTTTGAAAGAGGAACTGAGAATGGTCAAGGGGCAAAACAAAATTTATTGCAGCCTTAGAAAAGAAGAGAAAAACAGAAAAGAAAAGAAAAATGGCCCAGTTGATCCATATGACACTCTGGCTGTTGGACAGGGTATTCAGTTGTCCAGCCAAGAGACAATTTGGCCAGACTTACTTTTTCCCTCATTGGCAAATCACTGGATGGGGATTTTCCTTGGGTAGAGGTGTGGCCTTAAATGAGGCTTCCTTAGGTTGAGGGAAATTCCTCAGTGGTAGCCATGGGTGGCCACATTCCCTACAGCTGGAAGAATGCATACCTCTCTGTCCTACAGTAGGTCTGGGCTACAAACAGCAATGCACAAAGGGCAGTGGTGCAGTTGGTGGTCCAGCCTGCAGGCCAAGCTTCTCAGAAAACCTTTGGGTACCTGAAGTTCTTTCTGCCTTCAGACTCACTTCTCTCTTCTTGCATCATCTCTAGTCACTGATTCCACCTGTTCTCCAACTTGAATGCCCTACACTTCTGTCCACATTGTCTCAAGTTTCCTGTGAGGAGGGAAAGGCCTCCTCTCCTCCACTCCGGAGCACATTTGATCTCCACCTCACCTTTTTCCTCTATGTAGTAGTGCCAGGGGCCTCCTGACCTGCTCTCAGCCTGAATTTGCAAAGATAAACAGAATGACACCTCTTCTGAGGAACTCCCAGTCTCTGAGATGAAACAGTAAAAACATATCTCAAAACAATATGGCAAGATCAATGACAAGTGTCATGAATAAAACTCCCCCACCCCAAGTTTTTCTTTTATTTTTGAGATTATAATTGCATTGTTTCTCCCTTCTTTGGAGAAGACTATTTCTCCTACTCTCTCTCAGCATTCCTTAGTTGCCTGTAGTTCTTTGCCTAGGGCTGAGGCCTCATAGGAGATGCCCATCCTCTTTAGCATGTCTCTTGGTGTTGTCCTTGTTCAGTTCTTGTTTGGGCAGTCATGTTGATGAGACTTTATAGGTGTAGCTTCTAACACTACAGGAGACACACTCTCACAGCAAACTCCCTAATCCTCTGGGTCTTACAATCTTCCAACCCCCTCTTCTGTGATGTTTTTCCAGAGTCTGAGGTTCAGAGCTGTTTTGGAGATACATCCACTGGGACTGAGCTCCACATCTCTGCATTCTGATTGTTTGTGGTCTTGTGTAATGGTCTCTGTTTGTTACAAAGAGAAGTTTCAATGATGAGGGGGTGAGAACTACACTTATCTGTTGGTATAAGAACACATATTTATGGTTAAGAGCTATGCTTGTTTAGGAAAGTGACAATTGTAGGTTCTCCTCCAAGATCCATGACTTCATTACCCCTGAGTAGCTGGATAGGTTATCAGTACCAGACACGATTTTCCTCTTGTTGATAGGATCTTTGAAAGGCTCTCTAACAGGCCCAAGCATGGCAAACATGGTGCCAACAGGTTTTGCCTCTTCTTTCTCCCTTCCTAACCATTGGATTACATTCCTAAAGCTAGCCTCCCCCTTCTTTCATCTGTCTGTCTGTCTCTCTCTCTCTCTCTCTTTCCTTCCTATAGAGCCTCCACTTTCATGGACCCTGTTACTCTCTTTTCTACACCCCTCTCCCCCTGCAATGGTCCCTTTTTACTTTCCTTTCTTTCTGAGGTTACTGTAGGATACATATACTCATATCTTAAGATTTGGAGTTAGGGATCTCTGGTGAGTAAGAGCATGTAACGTTTGTCTTTCTGGGTCTGGGTAACTCCACTCAATATGATCTTTCTAGTTCTATCCATTTAGAAGACTAGACCCTGGAGAGCAAACATAACTTTTTTGAGCATCAAAGGGAAAAAAATGGTCAGTCTCTGTTTGAGGATCATTAATGGAGGCGTCCTTCTAGAAGAGATGTTTGGGCTTGTCTTTGAAAAATGAGTTGAAAGACAGGGATAGAGTTCAGTTAGCAGAGTGCTTGTCTAGCATGCACAAAGCCCTGGAATCCATCCCCAGCACTGCATAATCAGGCATGGTGGTGCAAGCATGGTGGTGTGCACCAATAATTCCAGCTCTGGGCATGTGGAAGCATAAGGATCAGAAGTTCAAGGTCACCCTTAGCTACCTAGATAGTTTGAGACCACTCTGGGATACATGAAATGTTATCTTAAAGGAAATAAATAAATACATAAATACATAAATAATAAATGAGTTAAGACCTGCCAGGTGGATAAATGGAGGGTAGACACAAGAGCCTGGGCATGCGCAGAAGTGAGGTTTGGGGTTAGGGCACAGGTTAGGGTTGGAGTTTAGCGTAAGTGTTATGGTTTGAATGAGAATTGCCTCTATGGCCATTACCACCCTGAATGCGCCTGATCTCAGGAGCTAAGCAGAGTTGGGCCTGGCTAGTACTCGAATGGGAGAAATGTCCTCCTGAGTCTTAGACATTTGAATATGTGGTGAAAGTAAAGAAGCATTTGGCACCTGAGATTTGAATGTCCTAAGAATATCTTCTGGTCCAATCTTGCCAGAGTCTACTACTCTGGCAAAAAGCTGTTAGTCTGAAGGATGGTTTCTCTCTGTTGTTTAAATTTGCACGTCCCACATTGTACTGGAAGTTGGACATTTCTCCAAGTTTGTTTGTCACTTTGCATTTGTTTCTTTGTGAGTCATCTGTTTGTGTCCCTTGTCCATTTATCTAGCTGAGTTCAAAAGTTTCAATAATTGCTTTTAAGAGCTCTTTTTACCACAAATTTATTAACTCAATGTCTTGTGGCTGCAAATATTTTTTTCTCCGTACGTTTATCTTTTCATTTGGATTGTGCTTTATTGTTTTGTTTTGCATGTATATTTTTTTATACTTTTGTGATTAAAATCTTTCTGCCCTTAGGTCCTGAGACTATGTATGGTGGGATTTTGGAGTCTGGCTCCTTTATCTTTCTTCTGTTTGTTTAACTTACAAAAAGGTGTCCTTAACTTCACTGCCTTTGTGAACCCAAAAAAGCTCTCTTTCACACTTGTAAGGTTTAAATCTGTGTCAAATCCCCTTTCTACCCTCATCAAGAAAGATCCCACCCTGTCTTTTCAAGATCTAGCCAAAACTACCCTCAAAATGGCCAGTTTGGGACACTGAGACCGTTCAGCAGGTAAAGGTTGGCCAGGCCTGCTAAACTCACCCAGTCTCTGGTGCTCACACAGTGTAAGGAGAAAACCAACTCCTGCAGTTGGATCTCTGACCCCTCACACATTCCATAGAACCCATGCACCTCCACATATACATGTAATAAATAAACAAGTATTTTTGGAGATCACCAGGTCCAGTGTTAAGGCCCAGCTCTGTTTGATAACTACATTTGCAAATTGACTGACCTGCCTAAGTCTCCATTCCCTCATCTGTTAAGTGAGAATAAAAATTCTCTAGTAGTTCCCTAGAGTGTGGAAGGAAGTTATCATATGACCCAGAATCCCACTCTTGGGCCTGTCCTCAAAAGAACTGCTGTG
Source organism: Lophiomys imhausi (assembly GCA_907164525.1). Taxonomy (NCBI): domain Eukaryota; kingdom Metazoa; phylum Chordata; class Mammalia; order Rodentia; family Muridae; genus Lophiomys; species Lophiomys imhausi. The sequence goes on from CAJQZJ010033435.1 coordinate 72,997, forward strand.
GTTGGAATGAAGAAGGAGGAGCCTTGGGGAGGTGACTATGTAAGATTCAGGTCCATGCCTTTTGTTCTCCTCTGAGACAATCTCGCATAGCCCAGGCTGGACTCGCTATGTGGCCAAGGGCGCCCTGATCCTCCTGACTCCACCTTGCAAATGCTGGGATTTTTAGGTGTGCACACCACACCCATTTATGGCCAGTGCAATGCACTTTTAAAGGAGATGCCCAAACACTAGCAGCCCTTTCCTTCACTTGAGGACACAGTGAAGAGTCGCCATTGTTGAGCTGGGAAAACAGGCACTCTACAGACACTGAACCTTCCAGCATTTGGACCAACTCTGCAGTCCCCAGAGCTGGAAGAAAACATGCTTTCATTGTTTAATCTAACAGTGCTGTGTGATGGTAGCTAAGCTAACCAAAACAATCATCAGAGACTGTTGAATTAGATACCTGCTCAGGTGCCCCCTCCAAAAGAGAGATGCAGCCCTAGTGACTGGTCTTGGAAAGTGGGGATGAAGGGTGCAGCATCTCCCTGCCTCCCTTCAGTATACCCCTTCCCTTTCACTTCCTGTCTCCATACCTCTGGCATCTCTAGCTGCAGGAGTGTTTCTCTAACATTGTCTAAAGAAAAGGATAACTGGACCTACAATGGGCCCAAACAAACAGAATGGGATGGATCTGAAAACCCCAGCAAACCTTCTCCCTCCTGCATCCTGAGTGACCTTTTCCTATAAATTAATCTTAGGGATTTTTCAGGGCACAGGCACTGAATTAAATGAAACATTTTCCTTTGCAAATTTCCTTACTGTCTTAGTTATTCCATATGCCTGAAATTACTTTATTTTTAGTTAACACGTTTAAAAAAAAACAGAATTAAATGCAAATCCTTGCAGAAATTGTCGGACTCCTGTGATGCTTAACGACATGAAAATTTCACTGCATTATTTATATCCAGATATGCTGCAGCTGAATTTCATATGGAAACGTTCAGAATTCTAAGTTCCTTCACTGATAAAAAAATATTTTAATCTCTCTTCAATGAAAGCCTTCTCCCATTTTTTATTTAAAAGACTTAATGTGGCCTTCTTACACACCAAAGACCCCAATTCAGCTCATGTGATTCCCAGAAGAATGAAACCCCAACACATCTGAAAAATGTTTAACTTTATGTGAAAATAGAGCAAAAGCCCTAACAAGTGTCCTAGGGCGAGCACCCTCCTTGCATTCATGGGATGAGAAAGGGTTGACTTCTTCTAGCAGCATCCCCCATCTCTGAACTTGCACCCCTAAAGTCAATTATCAAACTCTTGAACCTTTAGTGAGGCCTGAAAAGAGGACAGTTTGGAACCTCAAAATCTCCAGGCCCATGGGAGGCACCCATACCAGGAAGAGAGCATGCTGCTGTGTAGAGGCAGGCTGCCCAGCAAACACCAGGATGGGCAGTGGTGCGGGGGAGGGGGGTGGCCAGAGAACCTCTTCCCTGTGCAAATCACCTTCTCCATTATTCTCCGGGTGACTTGTTAACAGTCCAGCTGCATGCTGGACAAAGTGATCTTGCTTTCTGAGAGTCTGGTGAGGGAGAAGTAGACAGAGAATGGAGTCCCTCCTGTGAGGAAAGGCCTTGCTCTAAGTAGGAACTTCTCTACCAAGGCTTCTGATCAGGAGGAGGGGACCCCAAGTCTTGCTGTCCCTTTTGTTCTACTCACACGGCTTGTAATGGTCATGGTGATTTTAACACTATGCTATTTTCAGTGCAGGCCAGTGGCTGCCTAATGTTACTCAGAACGCTTGAGCTCTAAGATCCTAACCATTTGCTTGGGGTTGTAGAATAGTCCCTTAGAAAGGGGCCTGAGAGCTCACGTCTTTCTCCAACTCGGTGATGGTGTTCCACAGGCTCCAGGAGTCTCATTTCCGCAGGAGGCCCCTGGGAGTGAGAAGAGGAGCTGGGTGTCTGGAGGTGCCTCACTGCCTACAACAGGTCAGTTACAGGAGCAAGAAGCTTTGTGGATGGATAAAGGATAAAGCTGAGAAGACTGGAGCCCCGGGAACTAAGGGTGGGGGGCAAGGACTCTGTCTACAGAAAGCAGACAGGCTGGAGAAAAAAAAAAAAAAACAGATTCCACATGCAGAAGGAGAGCCCTAGGGAAGTGTGTCCTGCATGTTGCAGGCTTCATATGTGCAGCTGGATGGACCAGGAGGCATGAAAGGACTAAGTGGTGTGTCCAGGCTGACAGCTAGGAAACCGTCTGACCCACGGAGGGTTGTCCCTTGAATATCACAGACAACTTGGGAGGAAGAACTAAGCAGCGTTGGTCAAGAAGCGGCCTGGTGGGTCACTAGCTCAGGCCTGCTCCTGCAAGGTGACTTGAGAGGTCCTCGTTGCTTGTGGGGATAATCTGTTCTGCTTTGGGTGTGGGAGGGTGTCTTATCTGTAAAGCGCAGCTCATTCAGTTACCTAGGAAGATGGAACCTCAACTGAGAAAATGCCCCTCCCAAAGTGACTCGAGGGCACATCTGCAGGGCATTTTCTTGATTAATAATTGATGGGGGGGCTCAGGTCAATGTTGGGGGGGGGGGCTGCCCCTGGACAGGTGGTACTTACTGAGTGCTGTAAGAGAGGCTGAGGAAGCAATGAGGAGCAAGCCAGTGAGCAGCTTTCCTCTACAGTCACTGCACCAGCTGCTGCCTTGGGTTCCTGTCCTGACTGCTTTTCGTGATGGACTGCAAGCTGCAGGATGAAACAAACCCTGGCCTCTCCAGGTTGCTTTTTGTCATGGTGTTTTTGCCACAACAATGGAAACCCCATCTAAGACCGCCAGGGAAACAAACACAAAATGAAGTTGTCTGGCTTTCTTCTTGTTTTTAGCTGACTTGTGGTCCCAAATAAGGAGTCAATGCTTCTTAGCAAAAAACGACCTCAAGCCCAACACCCACTGGAATAGTCTGCTGGGCATCTCCCGTTTGTGTGCCTCCACTCTGACACTCCCCCTCATTCATGATCTACTATCGAGTCCTCAGCAACCAGGTGGAGATGGGGAGAAGGCAATGTCCCCTTTTAGTTTCTCCCCAGAGGAACCTACTTCTCCCAGATGGCAGATGCTGGCAGAGAGAAAACGCCCTGAAGAATATGGTTGCTACAGTACAGAGTTGGATTCAGGGCTTCAGAAATGAGCAGCGCACACCTTGGGGCCAGTGCTGCCCTGGTGACAGGGAATCTGCTGAGAATGCAGTCCCGCCTTCCTCATCTACTGCCATTGAAGCTGCTCCTCCTTGGTCTGAGGGCCCAGAGCTTCCTGTTGATGTTTAGAGCTGCTGGGACTGCAGGAAAGCCAACCTCTCCCTTCACTCCTCTCACGTCTCCTCCCTCACACTGCTATGTGCGCAGACACAGGAAATGAGAGGGTAAAGGTGGGGAAGGCACACAGAAATTGTAGGCAGGTCAGAAGCTTGGCCACAGCAGAACAAAAACTGACTGCAGAGAAACCAGGGAAGAAATGACCAAAGGGTGTATTAGAGAGAGACCCTTGAACTGCAGCTGGCAGGTGACAGGCATGGGTGGGGGAGGATGGCCACGGTCCCCACAGGAACAAGAAATAATTTCACAGAGCCCTTTCTCTGTTTGCACACCTTGCTGTTCCTTTGGGGGAAGGTTTCGGCTTGCATGGATCTCCCTTTGTCTTAGTTTTTCATTCTCTACTGGCACTGTTGGATTTGGGGAGAGGGTGTGACAGTCATTAAAGGTGGATAGAGAAATGAGTATGCTGGTCACTTCCAAAAGTTTGGGCTTCTGTGCCCAGTGATGCTACTGATCCTTCTCTCAGCCCAGAGCAGTGGCTGTTCCTAGCCCTAAAGACTCCTTAGGTAAAGCAGGAAAAGATAGCCCTTTGTCCAAGCAGATGGAGCTGTATTATTTCTACTCAGCTCTCTGTTGGGTTCCTTGCAGTTAAAACCTGCACAACTCTACACAGTATCTCTGCTCATTCAAGTCTCACAATTTCTGTGCCCATTTCCCCACCTGTTTAAAAAAAAAAAAAAAAGGAATAAAAGCTACCATCCTGCCTCCTGCTCAAGATGTATATGTATCATTTTATTTCTATTGTGAGATCTAATGAAAAGCAGAAGAGTGAAGAAATGAATGTGAAACGCCCCATGGCTATTTCAGAGAGACCTGGATCTTGTCAGAGAAGAGACTTTGGGAAATCCAGTAATATAAGTACTAGCTAATAATTGAGTTGGAGCTACTGATGACATTTCCAGTGGGATAGTGGAGGGTCTCTTTTTTGTTCTGAATTTGAGTCCCTTTTGAGATCTCTCAGGAGTCCCCTGTGGCTTCTAAGCTGAACCATTATGGAAGGTCAGAGATGAGCTACTATGCTGATCCTAGTAGAAGTCCCAGGGCAGATGGGAAAGACAGGAAGAGTTGTTATTGAAGGAAGTGGAGAGCCATGAAGGGACTGGCTTCACCCTCTTCCTAGTCTGAGAAAAAGGGCGAAGCCATAGAAACTAGCTAACAGCTTGCCTCCCTCTAAGTCCCTCCAAAGCAACAGGCCCACCCTGAGAAGTAGGAGCCCAAGCCCTCAATGCTCCCAGCAACTCTAAGCACCGCAGAGAGGGACCCATTTGAGTATAACTGACCTGGCTTTCAGGGGCAGGATCTGTCGCAGGTACTATGACAGTTTTACTAAAGGTCTGTTGTCAGTCAATGCCAACCATCATTGATGGTGTGGGAATGGAGCTGAATCTTTAGTGGCCAGAAGCATTGCTTTCCCTGTGTCTTAGTTTCATTCTGTTGTTGTGATACAACACTCTGACCAAAGCAACTTAGGAGAGAGGACAGGGTTTATTTCAGTGTATAGGTTACAGCCCATAATTCAGAGAAGTCAGGGCAGGAACCTGAAGCAGAAAACATGGAGGAATGCTGCTTCCTGACTCCCTTCTTGGCTTGTTCGTTCATAACTAGCTCTCTCATACCATCCAGGACCCAAGGAATGGCACCATCTACAGTGGCCTGGGCCCTTCTACACCAATTAACAAACAAGACAATCCCACACAGACATGCTCATGGGCCACTCTGATCCTCATCCCAGGAATCTCTCAATTGAGATTCCTTTCACCTGTGAGTCTAGGCTGTGTCAAGCTGACAGTCAAAACACTATATCATCATGATCCGTGTTGCAGATCACCATACTAGATGGTATCACTGGGAGGTGATACCATCTAGTGAATGAAAGCTAACCAACCACTACCATCTAGTGAAAGCTAACCACTACCACCACGCACCTAAAAGGCAGCCCCCACAAACCTTCTCCCAGTCCCCACAACATTCTCCCACAATGGCCAATTTTTAAAAAAGTCCTGCCTTAAAAAAAATCTTTCTTAGTTAATTGTTTTGAGTTAGACAAAATTTTCTTTTTTCATTTTTTTCTTTATTCTTGAGGATTTCACACTTGCATGCAATGAAATGCAATCATATCTGCCAGCCATTTCCCTCCAATTCCCCACATGTCACTGCCAGCATGTACCCCTCCCAACTTCATGGCGTATATATCTACGTACACATCTCCTGACAGGTAGAGTTACTGCTGACAGAAAATACATGGATATGGAGCCATCCACTGGAGAATGGAAATTCTGCTAGTGGTCACATCCTCCATAGAGAATGATTTTCCTTGACTAGAGCAATGGCTCAGCAGTTAAGAGCACTGACTATTCTTGCAGAGGACCCAGGTCCAGTTCTCAGCACCCACTTCAGGAAGTTTGCCACCTGTTATTCCAGGGGTCCTGATGTCCCTTGATCTCCACAGGTACCTGACCAAACATAGTGCACATAAACTCATGGACACATACACAGAAATAAAGATAATAAATGAATCTTTTTTTTTTTTTAAGGAATGATTCTCCCCTCCCTCAACAAACACCAACTGCTATTAAGTCTACAGGAAGTGCTGGGGCCTGGAGATCATCTACCATATCTATTCAGTAATTTTTGGTGGGTTGATCTTATACAGGTATTATGCAGGAAACTCCAGATGCTGTGAGTTCATGAGTACAATAGTCATGCCATGTCCAGATGACAGCATTTCACAGCACTGCTTCTTATCTTCCAGCTCTTACATTCTTTCCCTGGTGGATGGGAGTTATACAAATGCCCCCATTTAGGACTTAAGCATTCAGTCTCTGCAGAAAGAAGCATTTCTGACCAAAGTTGAGAGAAGTCCAGGTGTATGATTGTAAACATAAACCATTTAGCAAAATAACAATGGCCAGGTTCTATCCCACGGCCTATGACTTCCCAGCTATGGGCTTTTGACCAGACTGCACAGGCCTTAGATTTCCTCCTGTGGAGCAGGCCTCAAATACAATTAGAAAGGGGTTAGTTAAGCCCATAATCATCATGCCACCATTATACCAGTGGGTATATCTTGCCTGGTAGGTCAGTTTGCAACATACAGGGTCCAAAGTTGGAAAAAACTGTTGATGTCTTCCCCATAGTACCCTCTGGTATTATGAAAGATATCTAGCAGGGAGAGAGTTTTCTAATTGGTTTAAGAGTGCCCTATAGCCAGTATATAATGTAGGGTCTTACCATGTAGTTAGAGTAGACAACTAAGGGTAATAACAATAGTCTGTACTGTTTCTGGAGATCTCTGGGGCCTCCCTGAACAATGATTCATAGAGAGACAGACCATGCCTTGCATTGCGATTTTTATTTAGTAATGCATGTTTTCTGGGAGTGACATTGTCTACCAATGCAGGGTAATCTGAAACCTCTCTCTTAAACTGTAGCTTATAAACCAATGGGTTTGTACGAGGCTTTTCCATACCTCCTTAATTCTGGTTAGTCTACCCACTGCCAACCTCTTTTCCCCAATTCCTGCTTAATCCTTTATCTCCTTCTGTTTCCCCTGTTTGCATTTCACAAGTGTTCTGCTGTCTTTCCACTTTCTTAAGTGGAGGAGCTGTGAGATGATAGGCTTCCTATGGGTTTTCATATCTGTTTCCTTTGGGTTAGCTCTCTTCACTTTCCCATACTCCGAGCCCCTCCCTGCTTAGCCCTTTTTACAACTAGCATCCTACCTTTATATCTTTGATTTACCTTTCAATCTCCTATCATCCCTTCCTTAATAGTCTGCCCCAAAGAGGTCCCTTTCCACTTTTCTACAGAAGCATGAGGATCTGAGTTTGGTCCTCAAAACACACGTAAAATACAGGGCCAGCAAGATGACTCAGCAGTAATGGTGTTTGCTACTAAGCCTGACAACCAGAGTTTGATCACTGAAACCTGCATGGTGGAAAGCCGGAGCCAACTCCTACAAGTTGTCCTCTGACCTGCACACATGCACTTTGCCCTCCCCCCTCCAACACACACAACAAATCAATGTATGTTTTTCCTTTAAAAAGCCAGATGTAGTGAAACACAGTTATCATCCTAATGCTGGGGAGACAGATACAAGCTGATCCCTGGGACTGGCTAACAGCCAGCCAAGCATAATCTAGCATAACCAGCAAACCTGTGAATATAAAGAGAGACTTCATCTTAAGAAACAAGGTGGTATCTTAGCCATATAGTACAGGATAACTATCTTACAACCAACAGGCTGAAAGGGACAGGAACATAGACTTTATTACTTGTTAGTGGGACACTTTGCCCTAGTGAAGCTGCCATGTAGGCCCCCAGTGCAAGAGAAAGCTCTTAGCCTGCATATGATTCATGAACTGAGGGGGGTTGAGATGTACGGCACCCCACACTGGAGGAGTAGGATAAGTGGGAGAAGGGGGAGAGGATGGGAGAGTGGGAGTGAGAGCCAGGGATGGGTGGAGGGGGGAGACTGTGATGGAGATGTAAATTGAAGTGATAAAAAAACATTACAAAAAAAAGAAAGAAAGAAACAAGGTAGTGGAGGAGAAGGTGGGGGGAAGAAGGAGATAGGGAGAAGGGGGTGGGACCTAGAGGGCTATGATCTGATTGGGTGTAAAATAAATAAATAAATAAATTTAATTATAAAAAAGAGGAACACGGTGGGATGGTATGGGGCTAGAGCTCCCCTTTTCTGAGAAGAAGGGGAAGGGGGTAGGGGAAAACAGGTGGGAGGGTGGGACCCAGGGGAGAGGGAGGGAGAGACCCATAATTATGATGGAAAATGAATAAATAAATAAACTTAATTTAAAGAAAGAAAGAGAGAAAGAAAGAAACAAGGTAGGCCCCACCCCTCGTTGGCAGCAGTGTTCAGGGTAGCCTGCCCTGCACCTTCCCTGGGCAGCATAGTGGAGTTTTCTTTTTCTTATTGCAGAGACTAAGCCCTGCCTCCAGCCATATTCCTACAATTGCATAATCCCATTCTTCTTCATGGTGGAATAAAGCTCCGCATTTTCTCCATCCATCTATCTGATGATGGTTGCCTAGGCTGGATACACACCCAGGTAACTGTGAAGATCCAAGTGAACACGGCTGTGTAGGTGTTGCTGTACTACCCAGAAATATGACTAGACCATATGGTGGTTCCAATTCCAGGTTTTAGACGAACTTCCACACTGATTTTTATGCTGGCTGCATTTATTTACATTCCTACCTACAATGTATAAGGATTCGTTTCCCCATGCATCCTCACTACATTTTTTGCTTTGTGTTTTCTTGATTTTAAACCATTTTGAGATAGAATCTCAATCCAGTTTTGATTTGTATTTCCCTAGTGGGAAGGATATTGAATAATATTTTATGTGTTTATTGACAATTCGTACTTTTTCTTTTACAAACTATCAAGTGAGTTCATTTGCTCATTTATTGATTAGATTCCTTTGGCCATGGATGTTTAATTTTTGAGTCCTTTATGCATTCTGGGTATCAATTCTCTGTCAGATAGATATGCTGCCTCTTTGATGTGTATGATGCCTCTTCACCTGATAATTGTTTCTTTTGCTGTGCAGAAGCTTTTTAATTTCACACAATCCCACTTGTCAATTCTTGTTATTATCCCCTGAAAACTGGAATCCAACTCAGGCAGTTCTTAGCAGCAAATTAATGGAAATCATTTGTGAGATTGTGAGATCTGGTAGCAAGTCACCTAATCTCTTAGTCTTGAAAAATGTCTTATTTATTTATTTTCACACATGTGTACAATGTATTTTGGTCATATCCAACCCTCATCTCCCCACCACACTCCTCCCGTATTTCCTCCCAACTTCATGTCATTTTTTAAATTTATTTTTATAATTCATTGAGTCTAATTAATGTAACCTAGCAGGGGCCAAACTCGAAAAGAAAACTTACTTTTCCTTACCCAGCAGACATCAATTGCTGATCACTCTCAGCAGGAGCGGGTTTTATGAACACTTCCATAATCCAGGCTGCAATATTGACTGTCTTTACCTTATCCAGACAACCACAGCTGCTTCAATGGCTCTGTAAAATATCTTTTTATAAGTACGTACAGGAAATAGTTTGACAGCAGTGACGGAACTGAACCAGCAGGCCATTCTTCAGTGAGAGTCCTAAGAAGGGTGACCAGGGGATGAAAAGACAAAAAATATTAAAAAGTTGGTCATCAGGAGGTCTCACACAACTACAGAGGCTCATGCAAACAAGTACATTTAAAAATGCAGCATCACATAAACAGTTTTTGTGAATGGAAAAATAGAACAGTGTCAACAACAACAATAACACTACCATACAATAGGGCAAAGTCAAAAAGAAGCTAGTTAAGCAATGTTGTTGCACAAAGGAAACATTGGGTATCTCAAGGGCATTGCAGACGCAGCACACAGCAGCCTTGAGACTGTACCTCCAGTCTCTTCAGGGGAGAAAAAAGCCAAGTTCCCAGGAATGAAAACCTTAAAACTCCTTTGAGATGCTGGCCCCAGCCCCAGACTGGACCTTGCTGACTCTGCCCCTGGGCAAGGACACAGATCTAGATTCTTTTTGTTCGTTTGTCGGGGCCTCCAAAAAGCCTTGACTCAGTCTGGCTCTCAGCAATACCCAGTGTTGTTTATCTGGGATCCAGCAGAAGTTATTCCTCTTCCAAGTCTTTGAAGAAAAAGTTGCTAAAAATCCCAAGGGTGAGAGTCATGGTTGTCACCTTATATCCTTATCTCACCTTTTGGCCCTCTTTGGGGATATGACACAGGAATTTTTGCAGGGCAGTTACAAGGTGCAATTATTCAGATATTCATGGCTGAGTGTGTACCATCCCAGACAAACAGAAGATTACAAAGACTCTCCAGCTGCTGGGGTCATTTGAAGAAGGTATCCTAGCAAGTCCGGAAAAGTAAAGAGCTTTCATTGATGCTTGCCCTCAAAACACTAAAAACAAATGAGTAAGAATAGAGAGGCAGGGTCACTCACCCACACAAATGCATGAAGTAAACCAAGTAGAGCTTAAATGTGTATCAGTTTCACATCCCTACAATGAAATACCTAAGACACCTAACTTCGAAAGAGAAATAGCTTGTGTTGCCTGTGATTCTGCAGAGTCCGGCCCAAGATCAGAAGGAGCTTTGGGAGAGACCACCACACCAGAGCTGGAACAGATAGTAGAACAAAGAGAAGGCACCACAATCCAGGAAGCAGAGAGACTGACACTGTAACTGAGGGACCTCTAATAGGTCCCACTACTCAAGAGTGCCCCCACCTCCAGCTTCAACACCCTGGGGAGCAAGCCTTTTTAGATGTGGACCTATTGGGGACACTCATCCAAATCATCATAAAAGGTCTGCTGGGGTTTTACAAACTTTAGAGTACCAAACATGTCAATGCTTGACCCACATCTGTTGGCCAGACAGATATTCCTACTGCATGTTTATTCCTGCAGTTCAAGTCAGGAAAGCAAATATGAGTTTGCTTCCCCTCAGTGATAAGGGCAAAGAATAATGAGAGACCAGAAAAACCCTGCCACAAAGAAGTTGGGCCTTCCCATATCACCCAGGGAGGTACATGAACTCCAGAGAAAGGGCTGGCCTTGTGAACAGATGGCTACCACCTAAAAGATGGACAGCACCGGGCAAGGACAGGGAGAATAGTGTACCTGCAAGGGTTTGGTTGTGGGTTTCCTTCCTGTACTGCTGGTGAACTGTTGTGAGGCCCATACAGGGCGATCACTACATAAGGGGGGTTCTCAGGGAAAAGGTGAGTGCACTGCCTACCCGACTCTCCAGCCTTCATTCTAAAAACAGACGTGACGGGGGTGATCTCTAAGCATTTCCTGCTTTTAATGTTTTGTCCCCTAGTTTATATACAGAACCAAATGGGTGTTTCCACATGAGGCTACGTGGGCCAATCATATTAAAGGTCATCCTATTACATCACATAACATAAGCCTGCTAACATGATAATCATGCATTGTCACGAGTACTGAAGTCTTGTTTACCCAATCAACTATACCCACGATCAGGCTTCAGCTCCTCCCCAGCATCTTTCGGACAGCGCCATCTTAGATATCTCCCACAAGTTACTTTCATTTTCCCAGCCACAAAGCATTTCTCATAAGCCTCCATTTCCTGGGTCCCCACAGTGAGCAGCAGTAAAGTAATGATAAAGACACATCTGTTTCATGCATGCTCCTACAGCATACAGGAACAACACAATCACCCACAAGCTTCCATTCTTACCTCCCAATACCTCTCGGATGGATGTTTTTCTCTGACCTCTCTAGGTCCACTCTCAGCCTGTTCTTAGGCCGCATCAACAGTCCTCCATGTCCTCTCAGCCAGTGAAGATGCATCAGTAGACCAAGAGAGAGGGAGGGATGGAGGTCAAAGTCAAAACTGAGGTTACCTCCCACACACCCCTGCAGGTCACACTGGCTGACTGCCACCATCTAACAGAATGGCATGTATGCTGGTCTGCGTCAGCATCTATAGATGGATGGGAAATGACTGAGAGGGACTTAAAATGGACAATAGTTGACTGTGAGGAAATTGGTAAGATTCGAATAGGGCAGAAGATACAAATAAACTTTCTATTTTTCCCTAAATGCTGGCTTGGGTGGTTTCAATGGCACATATTCATAATTGTTTTGTAACTGTAAGTAATTGTATTGGTCTTTTATGGTGTCCAACATCCCTAAGGGTTGGCATCTCTAAACAACTCCATTCCATTTGTCTTTGTGGTCACACTGTCTTAGTGAAACCATTCAGCAATCACAGACTAGCTAATTGCATCCTGATATACTTTCCAAGATTGCAGAGACGGTGGCTGTGGCAGTATCTTCCACCCTGTGATAGGAGCAGGAGTCCCTCAGTTGCCCAGTGCTGCAGTTTAATTTTTAGTTATTGGAAGATCTACCTAGACTCCTATTAGCTAGGATTCTCCAGAGAAATAAAACCATTTGGGAAGAAGGGACAGATAAAGGCTTTTTATAAGGAAATAGTTCATGTGATTGTGGGACTTGGCAAGTCCCAAGAGCTGCAGAGAGTAATTAGAAAACAGATAGAGGTCAGTTCAAGTCCAAACAGGAGAGGGTTGGTGACCCCAGTAGAGGACAATCAGGCAGTGTGAATTCTTACTGAGCAAAGAAATCTTTTTTGCTTTAACTGATGGGACTTTAATTCACATTACAAAGGCCAATCTGCTTTACTCAGTCTACTTATTTAAACATTAATCTTCGAAAAGACATTCACAGAAACATCTAGAATAATATTTGGCCTAGTATCTTGGAATCCTATTCTCTAGTCAAGTTGAAACAATAAGCTATTCTGTCTGATTGATTCTGCCATCTATCCATAGGTCTTAATAAATGGGGTTTTTTTCCCTTAAATTAGCTTAGTGTGGCTAAGAATTCCACTCAATAAAGTGAGCCATGATAGACTATAGTTGTTTCATGACTAAAGTCATCAGGAGAATGAGAATATAGACTTAGCTGCAGGTGGGCATGAAGACTTACTTAATGGCATCTAGCTGGCATTGTACTGCATCTAGGCAGGGGTCCTAGGACCCAATGGTAAAACTTATGTGGTCATCTGAAATTAAAGACCTGTTGAGATCAAGGCTCAGGAGGGCAGAATGGCTGATGGGATACAGCACTGTGGGCTCATGAGGTGCCCGTGAGGTATTTCTCAGTACTTGAAAAGACTTATATATCTTCAGCTCACATGACACAACAGGAGATCCAGGGAACTTTCACAGCTGTTATAAAGGACGATTTGTGTAATTATATAAAATGTGATTTGTACGACTGTATAACATATGACTTGTATATCCATAGGTAGACACAAGCAAAATCCGGATAAAAATAAGACCTGGTAGTGTTTGGACTCACATAGTTTTCCAGTGCTTTCTGTCAAAACAGGGGTACAGATGAGGAAAAATGTAATCTTGTGGATTCAGCTGGTGAGCTTTGAGGAGTTGACCGCCTCTGAGTACCGTCAGCCCTAAGCCTTGCTGCTGCTCATCATGCAGCAGAGAGCGTGCCCCTGCTCTGCCTAGAGACTGGAACTCTGCCTCTGTTGAGGGGTTCACAGCAATATCACCTGAGGCCTTTACATTGCAAGGGACATTAATCCTCCTCACGCTTCACATCCAAAAGCTTCCTTTGCCTTCAGGCTTGACTCCCAACTACAGAGTCAGACTAAACTCAGAGCCAAGCCCCAGAGAAGAAGCCAAAACACTAAAAAAGGAAAAAAATAATAATGGTAACTTCAGGGTTTGCAGATTTAATAGCAACCTGGGGAAATGTCTGAAATAGATTCTGAAGGTGCTACGCACAGGGGACAGGAGCAGTTTTAGTTCCAGGTAAATCCATATATGGGAATGTATGTTCAGACACTGGACCCAACGGTCCAGCTCAGCTCATTGACGTCCTATTTGCTTATTTGGCTGAGCAGAACCAGGCTAGATGGTAATCTGCACAGAATATAATATAAACTCAAGAAACTCCTTCAGGCAATGGAGAAAATTCTCACAGAAAAGGCAGGACAGGAGTTCCAGAATGGGTTTGTCACATCTGACCTGCTCATGAAACTCGGAAGTATATTTTCCCTCAGGCCTGGTTACCTGTGCATTGTCAAGGTGACCTGGATGAATCTCTCCCTGCCGCAACCTTGTAGACTTTTAAGAGCAGGATGCTCATATGGCTGAGGTTGCTCACCAGAGAGACCTCCAGATGACCTCTAATGTCAATACTGAATATCTATGCTCTAAATACAAGAGCATCCTCTAATGTCATTATAATCCCACTGCCCACTAAAGGACATACCCTTCAGTCTTGAGAGTTGACAATTGCCATGACTACTGGAAGGAACCACAAAAGAAGTGAAAAGAGGTGATTCACAAACAGCTGAAAAATCTCCATCAAGCCTCAAAAGTCCTGAAGTATCTCTCCCCTAAAGAGTTTGTCTCCTCTCATTTCTCTCATCCTGTGACTTCCTCAACCTCTAAAAGCTAAGGTGATTTATGAGCCTGTCACACTAGCTCTCTTACTCTTTGGCCAATGACAAACTTTCCTCCTATTCCATCAGCACTTGGTCCTTTTATTGATTCCAAGAAGGAAAAGAAGCCAGTTTGGGTAAAAGAAAGAAAGTGGCTCAGATGACATTGTTTTTATTTAATAATGGAAAAATACATTGTTGATCCACATTTCCAAACCCTTAGATGAATCTTGACTTTTCTGTCTCTAGGGTGCCACATCGAATTCATAAGCAGATCATCATGGCCATGTCTTTTTAATCAATTCTAATCCAAATGAGCCTCCTCTTGTCCACTGACAGTCTCTCCTGGGTTGCTTCTCAGTGCTCAAGACTTGTCCCCCTGGATCTTCTACAGTTCATCCTTATCATTCCACCTTCCAGACAATGGCTACAGTGATCTATGCTGTGTCTTTTGTTCAATAGCTGATCCCCAGTTATCTGGTATCAACTGGATTTCTTATAAGTCAATTCAATTATGACACTAACCCTCAACATTATCATATATTTGTGCAGACTGTATTTGAAAGTTACCCCAACTCTCTCTCACCCCTCACCAAGTCAAATAATTTGCTAGTGGGACTCAAAGATCTCCAGAGTGTGCTACATTTGCCATCGCAGCTTTCTAATGAACAATGACATACCTCAGGAACCATGGAGCCAGCAAAAGGGAATGTAGAGGGCAAGACATAAGCCAGTAAGCTATATCCACTTCAGAGACCTATTTTGAGGTACAAATGTGTTCACTGACTGGCAAGCTCTCCCAGTCTCTGTGTTTCAAGCTTTAGTGGAAGTTTCATTACACACATGCAAGTGGTTGGATAACACCCATTGGGGAACAAACCACATTCCACTCTTGAGAGGTGGAGCAAGATTAGAAGATCTAACTTCAAGCCTGTGGTTGGTTTTGCTGGCAATGGGCAACTGCTCTGAAACTTTGTAGGGTTTCCTCATTCTTCCATCATGTCATTAGCATACAAAGAC
Source organism: Lophiomys imhausi (assembly GCA_907164525.1). NCBI lineage: Eukaryota > Metazoa > Chordata > Mammalia > Rodentia > Muridae > Lophiomys > Lophiomys imhausi. The sequence continues at coordinate 88,370 of CAJQZJ010033435.1, forward strand.
ACTCCTGCCACTGAGCCGAGGGCATTGGTTCCTTTTTGAATATACAGTTCAGAATATTGAACTTATTTACATGTTCATAGTACAGATCTCCAGAAGTTTTTTTCACCACTCAGACATCCTACCCGTTAAGTAGCTCCTCATGTCTCCACCTACTCCCCACCACACACAAAACCAAACCCTAGTACCTGCTGTGAATTTGACTATTTTAAGTGGTCCATGTGCATAGAATGATACACTATTCGCTTTTGGGGGCAACTTCCTTATTCCATTTAGCATAATGTCATCAATAGTTAAATATATTATAGTATGACGATATTACTCCTTTTTAAAGCAGGAATATGCCTGCATGTGTGAGTGTGTATGAGTGTGTGTGTAATTATATGTATCCACTCATTTATCCTCTGTTGATTTCTGGTTGCTTCCATTTCTCAGTTATGTGATAATATTGCTGTGAACACAAGTGTATAAATCTCTTGGAGACCCTGATTTAAATTCTCTTGAGCAGGACCTAGATGACAGAGTTGGTAAGTAATTTTCTTGCACTGGATTTGGATCCCCAGCAGCCATATGAAAAGCCAGGCACAGCAATGCCTAGGTAGAACAGAGATGGGTAAATCCCCAAAGCTCATTGGCCAGCTAGTCTAGTGAAATCAGTGAGCTCCATGTTCAGTGAGAGATTGTCTGAAAAGTAAGGAGAGTGATCAATGACACTTGATGTTGACCTCCAGCCTCGATATGCACCCTTCCGCTCTACCCCTTTTGTGTAATAAACAAATAACAAACAAACAAACAATTCTCTTGAGTGAATCTCAGGATCAGAGTTATTGGCTCTTATGATAATTCCAGTTTTAATGCTTTGAAAACTATGTACTGTTTTCCACAGTGACATCACCATTGTGAAATCCTACCAACAGGGGACAATAGTCCATCTTCTACACATCCTCATCAAAACTTGCTTCCTGGTACCTATTTGTTAGTTTTTGATGGTAGCCATATTCTAATAACTGTGATATGACATTGGGCTCTTTAACATTTGTTGCATTCACATACCATCTTTGGAGAAATATATGTTTAGGTCCTTTGCCCACTTTTTTCAATCAAGTTATTTAGTTTGCAGATAGTCCCAGAATATGCACAGTCCTTTTGTTGGAGTAGGGTTGACTGCATAAGCGTTATTTACTGTTAATGTACTTAATGTGTGATCCAAAACAAGTCTTTGCTCAGTAGGACCCAGTGAAGCCAAAAGTTCAGACATCCCTAACCTAAAGCAGCCATAAGGAAGATGCAACATGGGAGACATTTAAAATGTTGATAGACAAATGGATACATAATTTTGGAAATATTCAGGCAATGCACAGAAAGCTAAGCACAGAAATTGAAGAAAAAAACAAAACAAAACAAAACAGAGATTCAACTTGAAACATGTCCATTATCACATGTAAATTTTCTCTTTGGGTTCTGTTTTCTCTTGAGACTTCTTAGAAGTCATGTTGGGACTGAAACAATAATTTACAAGTGACTATGTTTACTTTGTTATGAAAATTAATTGACAGAGTAATAGAAAGCAGGGTTTGGGCCCTTCCACATCTCAACTGCCAATGTAGTCTGAATCGCAAGGCTGAGGTGCAGCCAGGGTGTGATTATCTTATAGATAATCAATAAGACTTACCTGACATCTAAAGAACATTAAATGCCTATTGTTTGCAATGGTGGGCTAAAGTACTATAGGCCGTTGCTATTTTTCACTCGCCAGCTCACTGTGAGCACACATAATGACCATGGTGCCAATTTGACTCTTTGTGCCTGGAAGGTCACTGGAAGTTACACACCACCGTGAGACTGAAGCCACATATGAGTACAAATAAGAGCATAGACGTGTGTGTGTGCCACTTTGCAAACAAGAACCACATAATCAAGCTACAATCAAAAAACTCACACAAAAAAATTCATGTTTCAGATAAGTTTATGATTTGGGGGTTAGACTGACTTCATAATCTTGAGTCACAGGTTAGACAAGCTTGCTCCAAGTCTTGCATCACACACACATGCATATATACACACATATATATACCTTATAAGCCTCAGCCTATATGCCAACAATTTAACAACATAAAGAAAGAAGCCTTACTTCCTGGTGTTTTTCTATATTCACATACAGCTCACATTTAGAGCTACAGCAGATATGGTATTTTTGCTTCAAAAGAATATAATTTTTGATACGTAAGAAAAGGAAAATCTGTTTTTCCAGTCTCATTTTTTCTTACGATACTTTAGCTTCCTGGTTGATATTTTGAGATGTCTACTTCTTTTTAATTCGAATTTTATTTAACAGTCTCACATATATTACACCCCTCACTGTCTCTTATCTTCCTCCCGTCCCTATCAACTCCCCCCTTCCCTACAAATCTTTTGCCATGTTCATTCTTGTTTTATTGTGTTTTTTTTTTTCTGTTTTATGACTCCTTAGTTTTAAACAGAGCCATGCACATGACCACGAGTGTGGAGTGTGGAATTATCCACAGGAAACTGCTGGGCTCACCTGCAAATGCACAACTAAAGACAAGGATTCCCACTCCCCATCATACTCATGGACAGATGATCCTTTCAGCCCAGAGCACAACGCTTCTCTTTGCAGTGAACTGTGAGGCATGCAGAGACTCTTGGATGCTCAGGGCGTTGAGAATAAATGACAGTTGAGGGCTCTGCCATAAACAGGACGTTACAACCCCTCTAAGGCTCCAGGAACATTGCAGAAGATGGGGTGGAAAGAGTGTAGGGCCCAGATGATATGGAGAAGGGCTGTGAAATCCTATCTTCTGGCCACACCACCACCACACACAGCAGTTGTTGCCTCCACTGGCCTGCATGAGCTTGGACCTGTCAACAGTCACGATAGAGGAGGGGCTCATTGGGCCCTATCTCTCCCTCCTGGACTATTGGCTATTGGTTCCTACTTTTATCCTGTCTTTTTCTGTTTAAAAGGATTTTCTATCAAGAAATATTAGGCAATGAATTCTCTTAGATTTTCTTCATCCATAAATATCATGACTTCTCCTTTATTCCTGAAAAAAAAAAAATACACCCTAGGTTCAGCATTCGGGGCTGGGAGCTTTTTCATTTCTGTACCAGAGAAATAATGTGCTGCTTCCCTCTGGCGCCATTACATCTAGAAACCCACTATTATTCTATTTCCTTTTTTGCTGCTTTTCCTCTAACTTTCAAGATTGCTTTTCTCTTTAGTTTCAGAAGGCAAATATTGGTATGTACTGGTGCAACTTGAGGGGCTGTATCTGTATCCTGCCTAAAATTCACTCAGCGTTTTCAATCTGTAGGTTTAGATCTCTTGGCAACTTTGGAGGCGTTAAGGCATTACTTCTTCAGGTGCCTTGTCAGCCACACTCTTTCCCCCCCCCCTTCTGAGACTCGAATGACATGAACAATAGATCTGCAGTAATAGCCTCCTGTGTCCCCGAGGTGCTGTTCAAGTTTTTTTTGACTATTTTTCTCTGTTGTTTAGATTAAGCAATCTCTCCTGTTCAAGTTTCACTTTTTGTCACTCTCCTCCCTCCCTTCTGTCTGGGCTGACGGCATCCACTGGGACTGTTTTAGTGCCTCCTTCATCTTTTAATCCTAAAACCGCACTTTGTTGTTTATATTTTCTATTTCATTGATGCATCTGTTTCTTCACTTACTGCCTGATGTTGATAATTGCTCACTGAGTCACTTTTATCATTATGTCTAAGTCTAAAATTTCCCTGTCAACGTGTGTTTTTGTCATTTTCATTAAGTTTTATATTCTTCTGAATCTTCTTATAAGATGATTTTAACAATACTTTTATTTATTCTACGAAAATTTCATACACTTATACAGAATATTTGATTATCTCCACCCACCACCACTTCCCTCCAGCTTTCATTAGTGCCTCACTTCATATCCTTCAGATGAATGATTTTTTTTAATTGGACATTTTTATTTACATTGTGAAACTTAAAATATTCTTATAAACTTTTTTAGTTGTTATTTTTTAAAGCTTCTCTGGTAAAGAGAGGGGGCACTTTCTTGCTACTACCAAGTGGAAGTGAAAGTGTTGAAGATTCCTGTTCCATCGAGCCTCAGTTTTGGGGGGCTTCATTTCTAAGCAGAGTTGGACTCCCCATGTGGCCTCCAGTGATGCCATTCCAGAGGTTATTTCAGAACCACTAGGTAGTAGACAAAGACTCAGCTCTCTCCTTTTCCTGCCTTCATGCCTACCATAGGGGCATGTTATAACCACTGACTTCAGTAGGGGTCCAGTGGCTTCCCTGACACTATAGGGAATAAGGTCCCGCCTGGTCTTCTGTTGTGTCATCTCTTTGGGGTGAGTCTTGAGGTCTTTGTACAGCTCTTGAAGATCACAGTTAAATTTTCCACTTGCCTTCGGATGGTGAGGGGAAAGGGAGCCATTCTTTTCCCATGGTGCTGTGCTGGAGCAGAGATGCTGCTGCCTAAGTGTTTTCTACCTTGACAGGTTTGAGTCTGCAACGTTCCTCATGGGCTTTTGAGGAACTTTGTTTTGAGCACTAAAGCCTAGCGTACAGAGACTCTGTAAGCTCTAGAGCCTTTGGAAGGTGGACCTACCTAGGAGTCACTAGAAGCAGGCTTGCTTTGTTCGATTTTGTGTTTTGAGACAGGGTCTCACTATGTAGCCTTTGTTGGCCTAAAACTCACCGTATAAACCACCCTGGGCTCAAGCTCAGAGACTGGCCTGCCTCTGCCTCCTAGTATTAAAGGAGTATGCCACCATGCTCCACAGCAGCAGGCTTTTGAAGGTTCCCTCTGCCCCTGTTTCCACCCACAGCTCTGCTCCCCTGTGTGAGAGATGAGATCAGCTGATTCATGCTCCACCATTACAGGCAGATCCCTCCTGCTATAGAGCCTTTCTCATAGAGCGGACTGAAATCCCTCTGAAGCTGTGAGCCAGAATCAAACTCTCTTCCTTCCAGTTGTCTCTGATCACAATTGTGTGAAGGTTACTAGGCATCTTTCCTGGATGCTCCCGGGTTCTTTGGGGGTGTCTCCTTTTGCTGTTCGTTTAGTCTGCCTCATCTCTTGTTATTTGCAAGTTGTCAGCTCCATTTGTGGTGAGAGAGAACGCTGTCAGTGTGTACAGGTCTGAAGCTGGCTGAACTCAGTTTTCTCAGTGGGTGGTTATCCCCAAGCAACAACTGAGCTACGACCTGGTGGAAAGATCATTGAATTCCTAAGGACAAAGCAATGAACAGCACTGATCCTACTTGCCTTGCATGATTAATGATGTCATGGGTCTGAAAACCGGACTCGTTTGAGTCACTGTGAGGAAAAAAAAAAAAAAAAGAATGAATTCTATTACTGAAAGCCTCAGGCAGCTGTAGATCCTTAGCTCTGGGTGAATAAGTGCACGAGATGACACAAATGTCTACTTGGAACAGTCTGCCTCTCTGCGGCCAATGGGACTAGAGACCAAGGTACCTGGTCATTAAGGACATGAAAATACTAGAGCTGCTTGGAAACCAGCGGGCTGCAGCTGCTGCATAACAACCACGATAAGGAATGTTCCTGGACCCAGGGGAGCCTTAAGTGAGATATCTGACAATGCTGCACTGGGAACAGTACTGGTGGGGATGTGATCCAAGTATGTAGAGAGATGCCATGGCCTTCCTCCCTGCCTCCCAGCAGCTACCAAGGAGCATGCAAACCCAGGCCTAACTATCCAAGAAGAAACCATCTCTTTGCCTTTCCCTTCCTTGCCCTCCCTTTCCCCCTTTTATCTTTTAATGAAAGACACAGGATGAATGAGATGAATCAGAGGCAGTCCTCCCACTGTGCTGCCTATAGAGAAAGCCACCAGGTACCTGCTAATAACTATCCTGCTGTCTACCATAGTACACTCAGCTTCACCTGTCTTAGCCCACAAACATTGGACTGTCAAATAAAAAATAAATAAATTGACTTTTCCTTATAGCCATTGTATTGGAAAGTCTCTGTTCAAATCCTAATACATACTCTAATGGGCAATTCATTTCTGATGTGCTGTCAGGTCCAGAGTTCAGTGCTGCTGGCAACTCAACAATCTCTGTCATTGAGAGAATCATTGCAGTTTTAAATATTTTTAAATGTTTATTTACTACTCTTCAAGTTACATCTCCATCACAGTGCCCTCTTTCCACCCCTCCATCCCACCCTCCCACTCTTTCCCTCTTCTCCCACCTATCCTACTCCTCCTCTGGAGTGGGGTGTCCATACATATCAGCCCCCCCCACACACACACACACAGTTCAGCAGGCATATGAGGGCAAAGAGCTTCTTGTTGCACTGGAGACCTACATGGCAGCTCCACTAGGGCAAAGTGTCCCACTAACAGGTAACAAAGTCTATGTTCCTGTCCCTTTTGGTGTGTTGGTTGTAGGATAGTTATCCTGTACTACATGGCTAAAATCCAATTATAAGTGAATAGATGCCATGTGTATCTTTCTGAGTCTGGGTTAGCTCACTCAGGATGAGCTTGTCAAGCTCCATCCATTTGGTTGCAAACTGCATGATTTCCTTGTTTCTGATAACTGAGTAGTATTCCATGGTGTAGATGTACCACAGTGTTTTTATCCATTCATCAGTTGAGGGACATCTGGGTTGTTTCCACTTTCTAGCTATTACAAACAAAGCTGCTATGAGCATAGATGAGGAGATGTCCTTGTGGTTTGGTGAGAAATTATTTGGATGTATACCCAGAAGTGGTATGGCTGGGTCTTGAGGTAGAGCTATTCCAAGTTTTCTAAGATATCGCCAGACTGATTTCTTGAGTAAGTAAGTACTATAGCCAGTCTTCAGCTGCCACAAATGTGAATGGAAAGGAGTTGAGAGTCTATGAAAAGATTGTTCTGAGGGAGATGTACAGTTAGCCAGATGTGGTCTTCTGTTCTCCCACTTTTAGCTGAATATGGGACTAACGAGATTCCTCCAAAACCAGGTAGATGACTAAGTTTCTGACCAAGAGGATGTGAGCATGAGAAGCTTTCAGATTGTGCTCTTATAAGGGAGAGCCCTCTGCTATGCCCATCTAATATCCTGCTATGAAAGAGGGAGAGTAATTCTATCTTTTTAAAATACTTTTGGTGGGTACAGAGAAAGATCTCAATTTAACAGCATTTTAATTCATTTCATGTCCTATAAAAATAATTTTAATACTTGTTTTTTTTTTTTTTAAAGAGGTTTATTTAGCTCAGTTTTTGAGGCTGAAAGTCCAAGATCAGGAAGATCCATTGACTTGGTTCTCATGGTAGAACATAGTAAGTTGATGGGACCAAATGCAGGAGATTATTTGGTGAGGAAGTCAGGGAGATTTAAGCATTGAATTTGCTGTATTTTTATGACAGCATGTGCTCATGGGAGGTAACCAGGGTCCTAAGAGAATTGTAATCTAGTAATCTCTTCTGAGAGAGATACTTACAATTGAAGGTGTACTTTTAAACTATTTATTAATAACTTTAAACACCTTCCAACCCACTGATCTGAGGCACAAAAGAAAGGATATAGACTCCTAAGTCACTGGTTCTTGTGGTAATTTGTCAGCAGTCCAGCCAAATCAGCATACACAGATGCAGTCAGCAACAGGAAGCCAGCAAACAGCAGAAACGGGAACACAGCTAACCAGGAACACCAACAAGGACAGCCAAAGAAGCAGCAGCTTTTGAGGCTCTGCACCCATTTGGGGCTGCGATCTCTTTAGCCTACCTGGGTCATGATCTTTAGCAGCAAAGGCAACAGTAAGTCTGGGAAGAAGCAAGTTTCAAAGCTTTGTCTGGAGTCTTTTGGAGAGAAGCAGTGATGAGCAGCCAGGAGAAGCAATGCCAAGCAAAAAGCCCCTCTGCATTTCTGGTGTCTTCTCTTTACACCTGAACAAGGGCACCTTCCAATTGACCAAAAAGACACTTCCTGTTGACCAATATCATGAGCTCTCCAAGGAGTCTGTCCATCAAAGGATGTAAATATGTTCCCCATCAGCGACAGTTTTCCAGCTGGCAAAACATCACATGCTCTTTCATCAGGATGTTCTGCATGCCTCTTTCATGAGTCTGTTTTTCAGTGGTGTGCAAAGCACCCCCACATCCCATATTTGAGACCAAAACAAAACACACATTCATTCAACACAACAGTGCCTCCAAAGAAATCTGAATCTACACCACATATAATGACCTAATTACTGCCTGCTAGTCTCTACTAAAGGTGCTACCATCTCCTACCACCCCCAATAATCAATCACCACACAGAAAACTAAACTTCCTGTTTACAAACCTGTTGAGGGACACCCAGGTCATACCTAAACTATAGCAGACAGCCCAGTCAGTGTTCTGATCACACATTTTGTTGTCAAAATGTAACTGAGACAGAAAAAAAAAACAAACAAACAAACAAAAAACATGGCTTGAGAATCAGAAGAAGGTTTTAGTAGGGGCCATTGATGGGTGTGATTTGGACAAGTCCATTTGCTTCTGTTGGGTCTCAATTTCTCCTTCTAAAATCCAGTCTGGACAGACCAGACCATGACAAGAGCATGCCATGCCAAACACAGTAACACACAAGGAAAAGAATGAGTAAAATTGAGTCAGCCAGAGGTGAGAAAATCCTCTGGAACCATCTTTTAAACATGTATTTTATAGGAAGAAATTCATGCTTTTCCTTTCCTCTCCCTCACCACCCTTGGTGCGATTCTCCAAGACATTTGTGTTTTTGAATAAACCTTACACATGGAGTGCCAAAATTCCATCTGCATCCTCCTGCTTGAGAAGTCATAATGCCATGTTTATGACACCAGGCTCTGTTTCCATGGGGATGCTTGTGTCAATGTAATTCCAGCATATGACTTCCGGGTATGTTTGAGAAGATGGGTGAAAGCAATGGAAAATCTTCGGATACACACATTTATTTTTTGATACTCCGATAACTGACAGCTACAAGAATGATGTTGCTGAAAATAGATGAGAATCAGACACGTGACTAAAAAGCCTCCAACCATCCTTCCCCTGCAACAAAGGGTGCTTGCTCCCTCAGACCTTCCTCTTTGAAGATTTTAGTCTGCATCATTTTTCACTTTTGTTTGTTTCTAATGAAACATCATTTGCACATGGAGAGTGCAGACCCCCCTGCCTTCTTCCTCAATCTCCCATCTGGGTGGGCCTGAACTGCACAAGCCTGAACAATGGCATCTTATTTAAATTCATGACTCAAATTCGGTCCTAGACAGAAGCCATCCCTCCCACTCCATCTGCAAATCTAGAAAGTCAACTGCAGAGTCTCTTTGTGAAATTTCCCACAGAGGGGGGAAAATAGCCATTTAGACGTGTGCTGTGGGCACTGCAAGTTTGGTGGAAATAACATTTTTAAAAATCTATCTGTTTTCAACATAAAATCACAGTTTTTTAAAACTTTTCCTGATTATAAAAGTAATTTGTGCCCAGGGGCCATGGTAATCTTCTCTGTATCGTTCCAGTTTTAGTAGATGTGGTCCCAGCACTCAGGTAGGCAGAGGCAGGCAGATCTCTGTGAGTTGGAGACCAGCTTGGTCTACAAAGTGAATCCAGGACAGCCAGTACCACACAGAGAAACCCTGTCTCGAAAAACAAAAACAAAAAAATGTAATTTATGTTCATTATGTAAATAATAATAATAATAATAATAAATTGAACACTGAAACTGCTAAAACAAAGGTGTCCCCAAAGAGCTAGATCCTATAAAAACATCATTTTATTACAATGGTTTTTCTGGATTTTAAATATAAAAAGCATGAATATTTACATAAGTTGAGTCCTATGATGTAGTGCAGACTGAAACTCAAAGGTAACTACAACACAACCCTAACCTGATTGCTTTCCCACAAAATCCTTGCCACTCCTACCAGTATGTCTTCTCTATCTCACTGGGTTAGAGCAGGATTACAGATTGCTTCAATAGACTATACATACAGAATGTCCAGCTAGTTCCATGCACTAATCACAGCTAGCCTGGCCACTCTCACTTCCTGCTCATCAGCAGCTCCCTCCCGTAATGGAAGTAGGACTATCTTGGGACCACCATGCTGTGAGGAAGCCCCAGGAAGCCTTGAAGAAGAGACTTCTGGTTGAAAAGTAAAGGCATCAGATTGGATGAGGTACCAGCTGGGTATTCTGCCCCAGCTCACACAGCTGTGGTCCAAAGACAAACCATCCAGGAAGCCCTCTGGACCCATTATTTAAGAAGCAGAACAGCTTAGCTCTTCTATGCCCCTAAATAACAGGATAATTTGTCACACTATCAATTTGAACTTCTTAAAATGTGGAAGCAAATTTGAAGGTCCTCATCTCTTAGATGCTCTCACGTTGTCTGTTTTCCATATGCCAATTAACTCATCCCTGATGCGTGTCCTTAAACATCTCCACTGTGCTCTGCCAGAGTGAATGGTTCTTTATGTACATCTATCTACTCATGTCTGTCGGACTTGAAGGATGAGTTCTAATGTTAGACTCCCAAGACAGAAGCAAATTGAAGTTACTGTTGGTATCATCAACCTGATTATGTTTCAGAAATAAACGTATTTGTCTTCCTTCACTCCAGGATCTTTGGAGAGATTCTCCCCTACATTTTTATCAGCCTTTGTAATCCCAACCAAGCTGCTGTGGTTGGTGTAATTTAATTTCTACCATTTGCTTATATTTGATAAACTGCTTGTTTATAAATGATAAATGTCACTGAGAACACTGGGCTGGTGTCCCATGGCTGAAATCTGAGCACTTACAAAGTTGAGACAAGAGGATCATAATTCTAAGACCAGCCTGGACTATTTAGTGTAATCCTGTCTTCAAAAAAAAAACAAAACAAAAAACTCAAAACAACACAAAAACTAAACAGAAAAAGTCATTTAAATCATATTTTCTTTATAATAATGTTATAAATGCATATATTCTAATCTTTATATAACAATAGCAAGAGTATATATATATATAAAATACATGATGCAAAATGAAATAGTTTATGCTCCATCATATTATATTGCATATTTTATGCATAAAAAATACATCAAATCTAGTGCCTTACTGTTCACCACCTTGCCTTTGCCTTCTCCTTGTCCTTGATCTTATTTATGCCATGACCTTGATTTAAGAAAAAGAAAAGGGAGCATTTGACTCTGAAGAAAAATCTGAATTTGTGGTAGTCTGGTCCTATACACCATGCTGCGCCCCCCCCCCCCCATGGCAACAATCACAAAAACACCTTAATAGGGAGATTCCATAACATACAAATGGACATTTTAGCCAGCTCAACAAAAACCTTTGCCCAGGAATTCTCCTAGATCTTCACATTGTGCATGAGCAAGAAATGTTTTTTAGTGTTAATATTGAGACACAGGGTAGTTTATGAGTAGAATAACCTCACACAAGTATGAAGTCGAAACTTTCAATAGCAAATATATTTATTAATAACTATAGGCACTTATAACAAATATAAACACTTATTACTAACAACTAGCCCTAAGAATAACTATAAACCCCTATTACTCAACAACTAACCCAATTAATAACTATAAATGCCTATTATCTAACAACTAGATAATACAGAGAAGAATACAGTCTCTGGGGCAGGTCCTCAGTTGTCAGGAACACCTCAGGAGTTGTTCCTTTATGGCACTTGGTCAACAGTCTTTCCTCAGGAACATCTCAGACATAATTCCTTCAGGGTAAATTGGCTACTGCATTGCTGTGGCAGCTTCATTTTAAATGAGGCTTGAGGCTTTCTTCTCTCTGGAGCCCCAGCTATCTGTAGACCAACTTGGTCAGTTTGTATTACCCACTCAGCTGCTCTGCCTCGGTACTTGGGGCTGGCTGCAGTTCTATTTTGACCGCTGTTTGAACTGGTCGAACCCCTCAGGGCAAAAGCTGTGCCACGGGGTTTAGTCCTTGACTTTTTGTTGCCTTGCCTTGCTGAGACCTTCTCTGCTCATCAACTTCTTTCTGCTTCAGGTAGAGCCGACCGTGTTTTTACAGTTCTAAGATCAGTTTTTCAGTCTGCTAGCATTTTCTCCATCAGATGATACAAGCCATCTTGTATCTCACCATCTCAGGCGTGGGAACTCTCGGGCTCCACCCACTTAGTCCTTAAATAGGGTCTCTCCTGGTTTCACCTGGCTTCAGCCTAACCTGGGCTCTGCCCACTTCATAAGGCTATGAGCAGCTGCAAACAATGCCAAACCATAAACCCTGCTTTTAGTCCATATGTTGCCATGGACTAAAAACCCTGTTTTTAATCCATGTGCCCACAGATGCCAGATTAATCTTCATACCTCCTTTTAAGAAACTCTATCAGAAGCCCTTAGATATTCACTAAGTCTAATTTATATTGATTTAACTCCCATTACACAAGTCTTCCTAAGCTCTTTCCACTTATGACTTTTTTCCATCTGAAAAATCTTCTCATGACCCCAGATATGCAGGCACACAGATATTTACTGATTATATCCCAAAGAAATTTATTTTTAAAACAATTATTTGATATACACATCATTTTAGCCTTTATTAGAAACAGAAATAAATTTTCCTGCTAATAAGGTGGATGCGCTTGTTTGTTTTTATGAAAAAGCATTAAATCTTGGCTAAATTTTTGAAGCTGTAAGATGCTGAGCAGCTTCAGGGGTTTCAATGTTGGTCATTGTTTTGGGAAATGGCTACGGATACCCCTTCACATAAATACACAGTACAAAATGGTAGAAATATGTTCAGGCCGTTCTGGAAATTCTGTCTTAACCTCAAGCCAAACTTCATTTAATTTCTTTAACGGAGTTTAAATAAGCAACTATATAGCAGGTTTTTGTTTTGTTTCATTTTTAAATAAGCAGTCTAATGTCCTATGGGCTGCTTTGATACTTACATGCTGAGAAATGACAGTGGGGAAATATTAAAAGCATTTTCCCATAATTAAACTGTTAAATATGTGAAAGAGCAAAACGGTAGGACATACTTAAAGCCACTGAAATTCTTAGCACACACTAGTCTGGAATATGAGCCAAATGTTCCCAGCAGTGTTCTTCCGCGCCCAGCGGCGGCAGTGCCAGCAGAGTGTTCATGGTGTGTGCTCAGAACCAAGGCTGCTGTACGTGAGGCAAGATGGATTTATAAGCATTTGATTTTGAGTTGTTCATCGTGGCACACACCCATAGCTGTGCACTGGGACCCAACTGCCCCAGTCCAATGCATATGTGAACAGACACAAGCTTTTCCAATTAGAAATTACTAGCGGCTTGGCTTGTAGGTTTGTTGTTTGGGTCCACCCGCCTCCGTGGTCATCAATGCCGCTGATGTGGCCACCTTCAGAGAAGGGTTCAAAACCTGGTCCCAGCTCTCTGTGTTTTGCCTTCATGCTCTTCCTATTAGAAATGTGTGCCTGCAGTTTGATTTTTACTTTGTTTTATAAAAACAAATAGACTGTTTTACATCTTTATTTCATACTCCATAGTAAGTGGCAGACAAAGCCACCCACTGCAGCTCCAAATCACTCATTTAACTGAAGGCTCCATAGACTGTTATATGTATGCAGTAGAATTTACTGGGTTTTGCCTCGTGATGGACACCCACTGTGATATAGTTCTATGCTGTTAGACACAGCACAGCAATAAACATTCTACTGTGTCGATACGTCCATTTTAATTTCTGTTGGCATTCTCGGTAGGGACCTAGTAAGGTTAAATGATACATACTATATAATTTTATTTTTCATAGATGTGAGATTACTTCTGCCAAAGACCATGACATAGAACACTTCTATCAGGATGTGTGTGTGTGTGTGTGTGTGTGTGTGTGTGTGTGTGTGGTGGTAGTGTTGTTGTTGGTGGTGGTGGTGGTGATGGTTTTCTCCAGTCCTAGGAGTACAAAATGCTACAGCTTTTCCTAATAAGTGTAAACTGGAACATCCCTGCCCTTTGAACCTGTGTTCTTCTGGTTCCCAGGGACTTTCACCATCTTTTCATATACCTTCAGCCATTGGAATTTGCTCTTCTATGAGACTTCTTTTACTAGTTTTTAAATGGTTTGGGTATTTTTTGTCAGTTTGGACAAGGGTTTTGAATATATGGATTATATACCTCTGTCTGTCATGTATATTACAGGATTTTTTTGATGTTCTTGCTTTTCAGTTTTACTTGCTTTTTACTCATATAAAATATCATTTCTTCAGTTACATTCTGCCCACATTCCCCATGCTAGAGACTGAGCCTAAGGCACGGAAGTGCTCAGTGAGCACTCTACCCCTAGGCTATACCCCCAGGCCTCCTTTTACCTCTTGAGACAGGTTGTCAGGAACTTGCACCAGCAGGCCTTGAACTCACAAGTCATTAGAATTACAATAATAACATTGTATTCTTATTTTACCTAAGAACTTCCCCCTGACTCTTAAATTGCAAGATTTTCTTGAGTTTGTTTGCTTTTTCAAACTTGAGTACTTTGATAATATAAAGTTTAGTTTCCTTTTTAAAAATTAAGGTATTTTTTATATAAAATAAAATGTCTTTATTTTACGTGTACTGTGTGGTAACCTGATTACTGTGTAGGATCAAGTAACCATAGTCACTATGTAACAGCTCCAGATCAAATGTCTTTCCCACCTTTGTACCCCAAACATTCAATCGAGGTGATCACTACTCTGCGTTCTGCTGCTGTGGTTTTGTGAGTTTCTAGAAATTCACATAAATGGATCACTCAATGTGGATATGCATGCTGAACTTTTCACTTACAACGTTTTTGAGGTTCAAACATGATGTAGAATGCATTTGCCTTCTTTCTTGTTAAAGTCTAGAATTTGATGGGACAGATAAATCACAATTAGTTTATCTATTCACCCTATTTGGCAATGACAAATTGTCCCACTATAAACTTTTGTGTGTATGTCTTTGTGGAAATATTTTTATTTCTCTTAGGTAAGCACCGAGGAATGGAATTTTCTGGATCACATGATAAAGAAACAATTCTGTATTATTTTCTCTTTTACTATTCTTTTTTAAATTAATTTATCCTTTGACAATTTCATGAACATTAGTAAAACAACTATAGTATATTGTCCCTAGTCTCAATAGTCTCCTCTGCCATGGTGCACATTATTAACTATAAAATCCCCTGCATGTAGTAGCCTTAGATACAATATGAAAATAACTAGTTATCCATATAACAGTCATATCACTATTAATTCAATAAACACCTCTCAACTGGCAGGTTGGTAACATAATATGCAAGGTTTAAAGCAAAGGAAACTCATTGGCGACTTTCATCCTTCAGCTGCCAACACAACTGCTTTGTTGCCATGAAAGTTAGCCATCAGGGAAGAAGCTTCCAGATCAGTTCCTACACAATTTTTTAATGTTCTCCAACCAAGTTATATGGTGCAGCAGGGTCTCACCATCCAGTGTTACCTGGTAACCAACATCAATGGCCACAACCTTTATAGTTAGTGGGGCTTCTGGAAACTTCCTGCCCGGCAACCCCTGTACAGGAGATGTCTTGCCCGCAGCATGGGGCTTGCTGTTTAATAACCCATGGCTTCTAGAACTGGTATTACCCACCCATGCATAGTACCTCTGTTCAAAGTCTTTTATTATGTTTTATTAGTTTATAAAGTAGTGGATTTTATGTGACTTCTTTATACATTCCTTCTGCACCCAGTATTCTCCCACACTCCTGTTTAAATGCCACCCCCAGTATTCCCTCCCTCTGTTCTCATAGCACATGTGTTTTATAAGATCCACACTTGTTAGGTCCTATACCACTTCCATGACCCCCTTCTCACTTCCAGGTCTCTAATTCAAACAAACCAATCCAAAAATTAAAAAAAAAAAACCAAACCTATTTCACATATGAAAGTTTATACCATGTTTGACTTTCTGGGACAGAGATAATCTCACTTGGGGTAAATTTTTATAGTTCCATTCATTTCCCTGCAAATTTTATCATTTCATTTTTTCTGTACAACTGAATAAAATTCCATTGTATACATGTATCACCTTTTCATTATCTGTTCATCTATACATAGGATGATTCTATTTCCTAGCTACTATGAATAGAGCGGCAATGAACAAGGATTTGCAAGTACCTCTAGAGTTGAGCATGGAGTCTTTTTAGTATCCTCGGTGGTACTGGGTATTGTCAGGATTTCTCAATGGAACAGGATGTGGGATTTAACTGGTGTTTCTGTTGTGAAAAGCGATGTAAAAAATTCGTATGCTTTTTTATTATCTTTACATATTTTCATTTGTATAATCTGGCCCTTGTTTTACAAAGAACATTTGTCTAATTTTTTGTTGAATAAATATTTTATTTTTCAGTTATAGTTCTTTGTATTTTCTAGGTTCAAGTCTGTTATCTAATTCATGCCTTCCACAATTTTTCTCCTAGTCTACAGATTGTCTGTTTATAGGACTGTGTTTTTTAAAATTCAAAAGCGTTTAACCCGAACAAAGTCCATGTTTTTCCATTTCAATTTACATTTTATGCTTTTTGTATCCTATTCACAAGACTTCCATCTAAGTTTTTCTCCAGAAGTTTTATAATTTAAGTTCTTACATTGAGATTCACTTGGAGTTAATTTTGTATAATGTGGGCAAGGGTGTTAGTTCATATTTTAAGATGTGAATGTACAATTGCTCCACCACCGTTTGAACAGCTTAACCTTTCTCAGCTGTCTTGACACTCAACTGACTACGCGGACAAAAGTGGAATGTTCTTAACTTTATCCCATCCTGTTGGTCATACGGCCATCTTTATGACAATCTTGGTTACTATAGTTTCATAGTAAATCTTTAAATCAGTCAGTAAGAGTACTCCAAGATTACTCTTCCATTTCAAGATTATATTAGCTACTAAGTCCACTGCTTTTCAACATTAGGTTTTAACTCTGCTTAATATTTATTTAAAAGCCAAGTTTCCGAAAGATAGACACTGAGCTCTCACATACAGCACCTGGGTGGTAGAGCTCAGAACTTGGCATGGGCTAGTGAAGGAGCGGCAGGGAACAGATTTGCCTTCTTGCCTGAAACAACTAACAATTGGACAAAACATCGCAGAAGAGTCTCACGATATTGGCCACTAGGTTAAGGATAGGGATCCCTGGAGGATAGGCTACAAGTAGGAGGAGCCATATAGCTGTCCTGAGTATGATGTGGAGAGAACTTCTCACTGGACATGTAGGGGCAACCTGGGAAGGGTACAGTGATTTCCCTATGCTGCTGAAATTGAAACAGATGTTGGGGGCAGGGGGTTCGATTCACTGGACAACATGCTAAAGGGAAGGGAGCTGTGAAGCAGAAGCAGTTCTGAGTTGCCAGTCTCAGCACTGCTGAGCACACGGGTGTAAGAGCCTTCAAAGAATTGGAGAGTCTTACAGAGGGCCAGATTAATCAGAACAAAGCCTGCTCTCACTATCTGGAGTGGAAATCCTCATAATCATAAGGATTTGGAGAACACTTGAAAGACTTTTGCCTCATAGAGGAGGAAATTTTACCCCAAACCAGATGTTGCTCTGTTGCTTTTCATATCAAATCTTAAACCAGATCTGACAGTACCAAATTGTTTTCAAGATAACAGAACTGCACCCTCAAATGTGGTGCCTGTGAATGTGGTATATGTGAAAATACAATAATTACGTAAAAGACCCAAGTAGGAAAATTGACTAAGCTTGGCAAATATTTAAAAATTATGAAGTTAGCAAAGTAGGACATGTACAACCCATAACGAGGAAAGTCAATCAAACTGACCCAGAAATGACAATGACAATAAAGCTACCGAACAAAAGCATCTTGACTGCACTCTGAGTGTGCCAAGAAGATTGGCCATAATGTGGTATGTGGACAATATTTAAAAATAAAACATAGAGGGCCAGCAGGACAGGTCAGCAGCTAAAGTCACTTGTCCCCAAGCCTAATGACCTGAGTTCTATCCCTGGAACTCACATGGTGGAAACAGAGAACTGAATCCCACCCACAGGTTTGTCCTCTGATTTCCAAGTATGTACTTGTACTGTCATACACACACACACACACACACACACACACACACACACACACACACACACATTAAATACCAGTGAATAAGTGAAACATGTAAGTCAAATGGTTTGCTTTCTTCCAATCTTTTTATTCCTTAATTTAATTACTCAAGTTTACCACTCTGTCTTCAATTCCACTTAATTTCCTTCTGCTACAACTGTTTAGATTTCAAATCCAGCCATTGAATTAAAAATATTTTATTTTTCAATCCTAGAAAATTCCTAGTTTTCTAATGGTATTTCCTTGTCTGTCTGAGACTTTCATCCATTGACAATGTTTTGTCTTATTTCATTGAAGACAAAATTATTATCATAGAGTAGTCACAGTTTCTTGAGAATATGATCTGCTATCTTAATTCTTTTGTGATTGTTTTGGGGTGGTTGTTTGCTTGTCTTTCAGTATAGATCTTCTTATAGTGATATTGGCCAGGCTGGCCTTGAACACACTCTGGAGGTCACACTGTCCTTGAATTTATGATCTTTTGGGCTCACAAGCCTATGTCGCCATACCTAGCCATCTTCTTAATTCTGTCTTCATTATGGCCTGGGGGACCCAGAAAATTGAATTTGAAGAACTACACACACTGAAGAGGTTGTGGGTGGGTATTTTTTGTGGCTATGGTTGGATAATTTATCCAAAATTATCAATGTTATAGCAACAATTTTATTATGAACATTATATTAACAGTTCTAAATTCTGTTTTTTTTCTTTGTTCTTGTAGATTCTTTTTTAACTGTATTTAAACTTCAATTTCTGCTTCTACAGAAGCATCTGTAGTCTTACTAAGTTCAGATCTTGGTATCCACTGGTGCCACTTTGAATCTTCTGCATACTCATGATTTGGAAGCCAATCACAGCCACACCAAAAAAAAAAAAAAAAATCCCCACCTACAACCTCTTCAGTGTGTGTAGTACTTTAAATTCAATTTTCTGGCTCCCCGGGCCAGAATGAAGACAGAATTAGCCACGTGCACTGCTTTGTATGACTTCTTATTTCCCTTCCTTCAAGTAAGTGGCTGCTTCCTGCTACTCTTGCTGGTTCTCTGCTGCCTCAAGCTTTAAGGTCTTAAACTTGCTTTCTACAGTACAAGGCACTGCCTTTGTCAGTTTCCTGTTGTAAAATTCCCGAGGCTAGATATGTTATAAAGTAAAGAGGTTCACTTAGCTCAGTTAGAAATCCTATGGATTTCACAGCCTCTTTGGTTGTGTCATAGCATGCAAGATGGCACCATTACAGAAGGGCTTGTATATAGAGATCAGACACCAAGAGTAGAAGCTGGAGCAATTCAGAATCAAGCTCACTCTTTTTATAACACCCTCCTTTGTGGAGACTTCCTGGGGTCTCAGAAGAACTATAATGATACCTTTTAAGAGTAGAGCCTCCAATGACTTAATTATGTTGGATCAAAGTCCATCTCTTAAAGGTCTCACAACTTCCCAACATGACCCAGTACAGACTTGGCTTCCAGGATATGAAGCACTGGAGGACACACTTAAACCATAGTAGGGTGCGATCTAACACACTAACTCTATCCCTAGAAACTTCAGGGAGCCTGTGAGATACTATTTTTGAAAAGAGTATAAGAATCAATACAGCTAGATCTACAATTGTTCCAGCATGCTTATTAAACAGGCCATCTTCCTTGTTTCCACAGAATTAACCATTTTTGTCCCATGTCAGGTTTTAAAACACTGACATACTTTAAAGTCTCTCTTTAGTTCTCTTTTCTACAAGTATGGCACTAATTTACAGTGATTTCACTGCGTAATATTTAGTTACTTATGTAAGTGTGTGTGTGTGAGTGTGTGTGTGTGAGTAAGTGTGAGTGTGTGTGTGTGAGTGAGTGTGGGTGTGTGTGAATGTGTGTGAGTGTGTGAGTGTGTGTGAGTGTGGGTGGTGTGTGTGTGTAAGTGTGGGTGTGTGTGAGTGTGAGTGTGGGTGTGTGAGTGAGTGTGGGTGTGTGTGGGTGTGTGTGAGTGTGTGTGTAGGGGATGATAGATTAATATAAGTTAAATTTAGTGAATATCTGGGTTTCTGATACGGTCTCTTAATTTGGGGAATGAAGATCAACTTGGCTGTGAGCAATTAGCTTATCATCTCATGGATGAAGTCAAGTGAAATGAGGGGAGCTTATGGACTAAAAACAAGGTTGAAGACAGGTGAAAGAAGGAAAGACTTTATGACCTGGCATTGTTTTCAGCTGCTAAGTGGGCAGAGCTCAAATTAAGCTGAAGCAGGTGGAACAAGGAGCGATCCTATTTAAGGACAAGTGGATGAGCCCAGAGAGCTGCGTGCTAAGGGCCCCCGATATGAGAGAGCTCTGAGAGTCCTGCTGAAGAAAGTTCTGGTAGACCAATGGCCAGATCTCCCTGAGGCAGAAGGAAGCTGGTGAGCAGAGAAAGCCTCAGCAAGACAGCAAAAGGCCAAGGACTAAACCCTGTGGCTCAGCTTTTGCCTAGAGGAGTTTGACCTGTCCAAACAGCGGCCTGAATGGAACTGTGGCCAGCTTTAAAGACTGAGGCAGAGCGGCAGAGTTGCTGATATGAAGGAAATAAGTTGGCCTACAGAAGGCTGAGGTCTCCCAGAGAGAAGCCTCAAGCCATATTTAAGGTGAGACTTCAATAGCCAATTTACCCTGACGAACCTGCGTCTGAGATATTCCAGAAGAAAGACTGCTAAGTGAATTAAAGGGTCTGGTTTCCTGACGACCGAGGACCTGCCCCAGAGACTGTATCCTTAGAAAAATAGTTGAAATAGTTATCAAAAGGTTTAGTGGTTAGGTCTTAGGGGTTGTAGGAATTTATAGGAATAGTAATTAAGTAAGTGTATTTGTTTAAGTGAATATAGTTAATAAATAAATGTTTAATAATTAAAAAGTAGTGTTACATGTGTGTGTGTTCATGCATGTTCCACAGTGCTCATGGGAAGGTCAGAGGACAACCTGCCAAAATCAAACTCAGGCCATCAGGACTGGAGGTAAGCGCCCTAGTGAGCCATCTGGTCTACCTATACAAACATAATCTTCAAAGAAAAATTCTCCATCATGATTATTCTTTGTGGTTTTCTAGGGTATTCCTAGAGACTTGTTCTTTAGCATATATTCTGAGATTCTTTTGAGGTTTCACAAAGTATCTTTATCTAGAAATTGCATAATATCCATATACTCATTTTAGGGAGAACTGATTTAAAATGAGTTCCCATTTAAGGATGAGTTTCTCTGGAAGATATTTCTAATATCAGTACAGTTTTATAATTGTCATCAAATAGCTCCTGTAGTTTTAAATGTATATTTTACTCTAACCCTGTATAAATTGCTTTTATAAATAATATCTGCATATTTTGATGAACTAATTTCTAGAGTATTGTAATTCATTTTTCTGTACCTTTCCAATTTTTCAGTTTCTTTAAAAAAATTTTTAATTCTTTCTAACTTTTTGATTCTTGAAGTTTACAAATAGCCTTCAGCAATACAATTGTTAATTTTTTTCCTCAATATTTACATGGTTTATTTCATGCTTTGTATTGTTGCCACTTTCTTCCCATTTTATTTTATTTTACTTAATTTTAAGACAGGGTCTCCTGTAGCCCATGCTGGCTTCAAACATGCTATGTAGCCTAAGATGGCCTTGAATTCTACCTCCCCAGTATGGGGATTATAGGCATGTGCCACTCCCCCAGTTTCTATGGTCACTTTTAAAGACTCAGTGTTAAGCACTGGCTGTACTGGTCCTTCTCTATCATTAGATTGACTGAAACTTGTTTATTTGCTGTTTAAATACATTTTTGCTCTTTGTGCCTTTGAACCATTAGTTATAGTCATAACTCTATTTTCTCTTGTTGCTATTTTATTCATAATTTTAACAGTTATTAAATATCATCACATTTTTTCTATCTCCTGATATGACTTTCTCTTTTGTTTCATTATTGTTAATAAATTATATTGATAGATGACAACATCGATCTTCCATTTCTTGAATAAGTCATAGTTATTGCTTTGATATAAAATTCTAAACATACTGGGAAAAGGCTAAAAATGCTTCTTTATTCATAAGTAAAATTTGTTTAAAGCTAATTTTATGCAAAAGTATCATGAACTAATGTTAAAATTGCCCCGACTTTATAAACTGAATGTGAAGGCTTGCATTTTCCGTGGCCTGAAATGTCTAAACAGCACCATCATAATTTATTCTTGGGGGCTGGAGAGAGAGCCCTAACAGTTAAGATTTGGATCCCAGCAGTCAGTTAACACGATGGACATCTTCCACATGCTTGTAGCTTCACATCCAAGAGGGGCAGAGACAAGAGGATCACTGAGGCTTGCTAGCTTTGAGGCTAGCTGAGAAAATGTAAGCTCCAGGCTCAGGGAGAGACTGTGCCTACAAGGAGTAGTGGTAGGAGACCTCCCCTGACCAGTGCAGGCATGTGCACTCTCATACACATGCAAATACACACTCACACACAGACACACATACACACACACACAATGAATAAGTGATTTTTAAGAGAATAATTTATTCTCTAGGGAATAAACTCATCTAAACCATACTAAGCTTATCAGGATAGAATTCAAATAAAATTTTAGCTTCTCCTACAGTCTTTGTTCAGCCAACTGTTCTAACTCCTGAGTTATATTTAGTAATTTTATTTTTCTAAATTCTCCATTTCCTTAAGGCTCTAAATCTGAATGCCATAGGGTTACACACAATTCTTATTTGTAATTTTTCAAATGGATATAGCCTCTTAGTCATACCAAATGTTACCTATTTTTGTTCATTACCTTAATTAGGCTGGAAAGCTACAGTGGTTTTTTCCAAAGGGGCCAACTTCTGCAATCACCTTTTATCACTTTCTGTTTTACTATTTCAATTTCATCTCATCAATTCCCTCTTAGTTACTCAGCTTACGTGGTTACTTTTTTAATTTTAAAGGCTGAGTGCTTTGCTTTTGAAGTGTTTCTGTCTTTTTTCTTTAAGAAGTAAAGGTTTTCTACATGGCTAACTTCAGTTGTTAGGAAAACACGGGGGGGGGGGGGGGGGGGGGAATGTCTTTTACATTTGAATGCCATAAACATTTCTTTGCAGTTACCAGATCAAGCACTTGTGTTTAAAAATCCTTCTCACATTTATTTAAAAAAGAAAAAAAAACTGTTTCTCAAAGGTGGAGCCAACTCAAAGAGCACCTGGTGGTCCACATGAGTGATTTGAGCAGCACGCTAAGTAAAGCAGTGTGGAGTTGTTCTGATCTGGATCTGGAGCACCCCTGCTTACCACCTTGAGATGCTCCTGGAAGATGACAGGACCACTAGGCCAAGGGGAGGAAGTGAGATCACTGGATCACTGGAGAGTGTCCTTGAAGGGGATGTTGGGGCCCTAGGCCACTCCTCCCTCTTTCTCTTTCTGAATGTTGTGAACTGGGAAACCTTTCTCTGCCACTTGTGAGAACCATGATGTTTTGTGCTGCTACAGCCCCAAACCAATGGAGTCAAGTGGACTGACACTTTTGAAACCAGGAGCCAGAGCAAATCTTTCTTTCTTTTAAATTGTTTATTCCAGGTATTTGTCACGGTGGTGTAGAGCTGACTAATACAAGGCTACAGTCCAAAAATATAAAAGAGAGACACAGGCTTATGTTTATACAGAACTCTTGGATTAAAAACAGGATGAAATAGATACATCACTCATACAAAATTCCAAATCCATTACACAGCAACTCCATCCACAAAGGGGTAGCCTAACTTCACACTTCTCACGAGTGGCCATGCTTGTAGAAAGGAAGGATCGTGTGGGACTTTCAGTAGGTAGCACGAGTGCTGCTTCACACACGGACTGAGAGGAGCAGCTATGTGGGACGCCCCAGTGATGCTCTGTAATTTGAAAGTCATCTCTGTGGTGTCCTTACCCAGAACATGCTTCAGCCAAATCATTTGTGGCACATTGTGGCGAAGGGACTCTTCAGAGTATTTAACAGTAAAAAGTGTCAAAAGTGTCAAGGTTGACAAATCAGCAAAACCAAAACAACAACAACAAAACTCCACAAAAATGTCAACATACGGCTCATAGGAATTTTAGGAGGACTTAGTGAAAACAAGCAGTAAGCTTCAGTTTAGTAAGATCAAGCCACCTTGTGACATTTCAGCTACCTTTTCCCATCCTCCACTCCTCAGCATTCTGGAAGCCCCATAAAATAATAGTAGCATTCCAGAAGTAAGAAGGAACAGAATGGAACTAAAACCCTCTCTCAAAGATTCATTATCAAAACAAAGTCATTATTTGACCATTCTGGTGGCTCTATGGTTTGTGCTAATGTAACTTCATTAGAATTATATCCATGCAAAAACTTTTTCCTGCAATGTATTTGTCAAATAATTTAAAATCTTGGCTGCTTTAGGCTATGAATAACACTTGGAGTGAACAATAGACTAACCAAAAAACTTAAAACAAAAAGTTGAGGATTGAGATGTCCCTAAGTTCAAAGAGGCTACAGTTTAGGCGGGAATCAGTCTGCACATGAGCTCAAGAAAGCCAAGTGAGGTTGGAGAGATGGCTCAGTGTTTAAGAGCACTTGCTGGTCTGGCAGAGGACCAAGTTCAGTTCCCAGCATCCACATGGTGGCTCACAGCCATCTGCATCTCCAGTCCCAAGGGATCTATTGTCCTCTTCTGGACTCTGTGGATAGCAGGCTCATACATACCCATGCACATAAATATTCGGTTATTTTTTAAACATGGTATATAGAGTATAAAAAACATCAGATATAAACTCTCCTTTATCAATAACTACAATAAATATAAATGTAATAACAGTAGAGACCAACAGAATGGTTAAAAATGTGACTCAACTAAAGGATGCTATACAAAATTCACTTTACATGAAAAGACACAAATGTTTTGAGAGATATGGAGAGATATGTAGACTTAGCATCTCTAATCTAAAATCTGAAACCAAAATGCTACAAAACCCAAAAACTCCAGAACAGACATGATACCACAAGTACAAAATCCTATACCTAACCTCAAAGCAGAGGTATACTAAAACATACTAAAAAGGATCTTCAAGGATGTGCGTGAATTATATAGGAGACAGTGAGGGGGGTAGCATTAATTTGCCATGTCTAAGTTTGAGTGCTACCCCAGAGATACCTCATTCTGTAGACACAAATATCATTAATTCTGAAACATTCTGCTCCTACATATACTCAACCAATCTCCTGAAAACAATAACGAAGAAATAACCAGAATGGTTATAACTGATAGAAGACAAACTGGAATTTAAGGAAAAAAAATGTTGCTGGTGATGATTGAAACACTTTGTAATATTAAGAGTCAATTTACCAACAACATACAACTCGTATGACCTCAATGTACTCAACAATAGAACTGCAAAATACAAGAATCAAAAAAAAAAAGTTCAGACAATTGATGGAGCAAATTGGCAGCTCTACAATATTGTTGGAGGTATCAATAATGCACAGAACAACTAAACAAAAGACACACAAGAAAATAGAAGACAACATAAACCAACTAGACTCAACATGAATCTGTATAGTATATCTCCCAGTGAAGGTAGTATGGTGGGATTAGTGATAGCATTTAATAGCATAAGAAATTTGAAATGCAAAAGCCTGGGCTTTAAGATAAAAGACTTTTTACGAAGTGACATATCTTTGGGAACTCACCCAAGGAGGGATGACTTCTTTGATCATAGGATTGGGGGCAGGGACATGCCCTGAGGCACCTGCCCTCAAATTGTGCCTGTAATTTTCATGCCCCTCTGCAAAAAGCTTTTGAAAAGACAGAGCCCAGGGGCATGACTTGAAAAGAGCTTAAAAGCTTCTGCTGAAGATATTTAAGTCAAGATTCATGTAGACAGAGGGCTGGGCTCCTCTTTCTGTTTCACCTCCTCCTCATCTGACAGAGAAAACTCACATCAATCTCATCAGAAAGCTTCATCCTCTGATGTTTTCGGATCTGAGAGAGAGGAGGAGACTGATTGTCCCTGAGATTCTGGAGCGCCTAGGTGCAGAATTGTCTTTCCTCAGAGGCCAGGGACTTCTGATCGGATGGAACACTGAAATAGGACCTTTGCAGGCCATAGATATCTGAATAGGTGAGTCACCTGGGAGACTTTTCATATGATAAATAATTGGTCTTAAGACCACAAAGGCTATTCCTGCTTGATAAATTGTCTTAGGATCTGACAAACGAAATTCAGAGACTTTAAGAGACTTTAAGACTGAAAAATTATATGAAGACCAGCCATCCATAAGGACCCTCTCCCAGAGGAAAATATCCTTTTGAGAAACCTTAGGTTAATGTTAAATGTTTGTATTAAGTTTTGGGTGCTAAGTTTTAGAGTTAGGGTTTGGGTTTAGGATTTAGGAACTTTATAGGCAATTGTTAGGTAATTGTTAAATATTAATAAATATATGCGTGGTAAATAAAAATTTACTGTTAAAAGGTAGGGCACTCATATATCAGAACTGGGCATGGAACATTCATAGAATTAACAGTCAGTAAATTTGAAAAGATTGAATGCATACAAAGTATTTTTCTTATTATTAAGGAATGACAATTGAAATAAATAACTGAAGGAAACCTGATGGATTCAAACTTGTGTGAAATAAAGGAAAAAATACAGAAAAAAACCCAGAAAATAATTGGAATTGAATGAATTCACAATGTACAAAAAAAAAAAAAAAACCACAATGAAAGTTAATGTCTATAGTTCTGCAAAAAAGATTTTAGGTCTGGAGACATGGCTCACTTAGAAAAGTGCCTGCCACTCAAAAAGGCAGACCTGAATTCAGATATCCAAAGCCCACATTAAAAAAAAAATGGATAGGGTAGCATGGACCTGTAACCCTAAGATGGATAGAGGTGAATCAGAGACAGGAAGATCCATGACGCTCACTGGCCAACCAGTATAGCTGACTGCTGACTGAATGATCTTCAGGTTCAGTGAGAGATTCTGCCTCAAAACACAAATATGTAAAGAGACCAAGGCAAGACACACTGGCTTCCATGTGGTTGTGTACACACATCTGCACACATCCACACTAATAAGTACATACAACATGCACAGACAACACTATGTACCTATACATACAAAAATTTCAAATCTATAATCTAATCTTACACTTCAAAATTAGAATGAAAAGATAAGATTAAAACCAAAACAACCAGGAAAAAGGAAATAGTAAATACAAAAGTTAGGACAAATTAAGAATCAATTAAAGTAAACATTAATTCTTTGAAAAGGTCAACAAAATTGAAAACTTTTAGTTAGACTGACCAAAAGAGAGAGATTTCTAACTGCTAAAATAGGAAATGGAAAAAGAAAAGCCTACACACACACACACACACACACACACACACACACACACACACAAAGATTTGTAAAAAGAGCCTATAAACAACTGCACACAACAAATTACATAATGTGGGCAAAGTAAACAAATTTCTAGAAAGAGGTAAACTAACAAAGAAGAGAAAACCTCTGCCTTGGCCCATAAGAAAATATTTGAGTTATAAATCAAAATTACAGAGAGAGAGAGAGAGAGAGAGAGAGAGAGACAGAGAGAGACAGAGAGAGAATCAAATAGTGCCATTGGTGGTAATTCTACTATCTATTAAATGTACAATTGAATTCAAAACATGATTAGACATAAATGAGACCTCTATACCATCCCTCCAAGCACCAGGAAAGAAGAGAGAGATTTTAAGAGGCAAAGAAGAGACATGGCATAGAATGCTGAATTCTGGGCATAAAATGCCTGCTGTACTCTGGAACTCACATTAGCTGTTATTACCCACACAAAGAAGACATCCACATCCCTGCAAACAAGTCCTTACTGATGCCCCTGGTAAACAACGGTAATGAAAGTCATTAGGCCACCAGGGAGAAGGGGGGGCACAAGTGTTGATTGGGAAGAGAAAGAAGACCAACAGGAGTAGGAAAAAGATAAGAAAGAATACTGGTGCCAAATGTGATGGAGATATATTATGTACATGTGCGAGAATGTTATAATCAAACCATTTTATGTAATTAATATAGAATATAACAAAAAGAATCAGTCACAGCAATTTATCATAAATTCTCTACCCCAAAAAAGAAGAGAAGATTTACTACTCTTATTCAAAGCCAACAAAGGCTAAAATCAAATGAAAATATAACAAAAATCCTTAACAAAATACTGAAAATTGAATTGCAATGAAACTAAATGGGCCCTCATGGCCAAGTCAGATTTATCTCAGGTATTCATGGTTGTCTTAGTAATGGAAAATTAAACAATGTAGTAAACTATATGTAATATGTCATATAATAATAAATGTAATTGACACAACTACCTCACACAATAAATGCAGAAAATGTTTTACAAAAACCCAATACCCTTCTTTAGTAAAGTAAGAATAGAAGGAGTTTCCCTCAACTTAAGAAAAGGCATTTTGAAAAACTACAACCAATACAAGACTAAAAGATTTCCCCCAAAATCAGGAGCAAGACATCAATTCCTGTTTTCACCCTTGCCACACAATATTGTTACAGAAGTTCTAGCTAGGGTAACTAGTCTAGAAAAAGAAATACATCCAGTCTGAAAAAGAAGTAAAACTCTAAGTAATTAACATAAACTCTAAGTAATTAACATAAAACTCTAAGCAATCAACATAAAACTCTAAGTAACATAAAACTCTAATTAATTAACATACACTCCAAACTGTTAGAGTTCAATGGAGTTACAAAACATAAAGTCCTGTTAAGATTTGAATATGAACTGTCCAACATAAAGCTTGTGTGCTAAAGTCCTGAGTCCTCAGCTAGGAGTGCTATCATGATGAATTAGAATTAACCTATTGATGAGCTTATCAATGATGGGTTATTTGGAGGCAGGCCCTAGTTGGAGGAAATAACTCACTGGGAAGTGACTTTGAAGACTCTACTTACCCCTGGACCATGTTCCCCTGGCCCCTGCTGCCTCCTGTCCACTATGAAGTGATCTGCTTTGCTCCAACAATTGCTGTCCACTGTGATGTTCTGTCTTTGCATGGGCCCAGGGGCAACAAAGTTTAGTGAACGATGGACTGAAGCTTCTGAAAGTGTGGTCCAAAATAAGCCTTCTGATGATTTTCTAGGTCATCAAAAACAAGGAAAATATGAGAAACTGTTTCAGCCAGGAGGAGCCTGAGAGGACAACTGACTAAATGTGATGTGGTGTCTTGGAACGGACCCTGAAGTGCAAAAGAACAGTGGGTAGAAACTAAGGGCAAATGAATAAAATGTGCATTGTGTTAATACTAATTTATCAGTGTCGGTCCATTAATTATAACAAATGTGCCACACTGTTGTATTAGAAGCCGTCAATGGGGGAAAATTTGATTTAGGGTACATAGGAATTCTATACGAGCTTTACAATTGTTTCTTTTATCCCTAACTATACTAAAGCTATGGCTGTGAGCTGGAAAGATGGCTCAATGGTTAGGAGCACTTGCTACTCTTACAGAAGATATGGGCTTGGTTGGTTCACAACCATCTATGGCTCCGGTTCCAAGAGATCATGCTCTCTTCTGACTTCTGTGCATATCAGGGATGTGTGTGGTGCACAGGCACATATATACACATATATAGGTAAAACACTCCTCTAAATAAATCTTTTTTGATTTATTTAGAAACAGGGTCTCAGTGCACAGCTCAGACTGTTCTCCAGCTCACGGTGCTCTTGTCTCGGTCCCTTGAGTGTTGAGTGACATGTGTGTACCACAAAGCCTACATTCTCTAACTCTAGACCAACCAACCGCATCACTGTTCTCATGACAGAAGCTGGACAAAAATGACACACTTTTGGTGACTCACATAATTCCAGAGGTAGAATGGTTCCACTCTTCCTATTGAGAAATAACCAAAAACAGTCTCCAAGAGACATTCTGCACAGCCACCTCCCCTCCTCTCCAATATCAAATGGCTTTTCAGTAGTGGACCAACAACTAGAACCCTGGTTCTTTGTTTGCTAAGGTGGGTCACTTTGCAGAAATTCTACTGATTTATGGATTCTCAATGTCAGGGCTACTATAAATAAATATATCTCTTTAGAAATAAAAAATATATAAAATTACAGGACTGTAAAAATACAGTCATAAGCCGGGCGGTGGTGGCGCACGCCTTTAATCCCAGCACTTGGGAGGCAGAGGCAGGCGGATCTTTGTGAGTTCGAGGCCAGCCTGGTCTACAAAGTGAGTCCAGGACAGCCAGAGATATTCAGAGAAACCCTGTCACAAAAAACCAAAAAAAAAAAAAAAAAAAAAAAAAAATACAGTCATAGTCTAAGTTTCCTTTCTATTGTGATAAAACACTGTAACAAAAATCAGTCTATAGAAGAAAAGAGTTTATTTCAGCTTACAGTTTTAGTCCATCATTATGAGAAGTCAGAGCCTGAACTCAGGGCAGAAATCTGGAGGCAAAAACTAAAGCAGAGGCCATGGAGGGGTATTGGCTTGTGTCTTGATCCCCATGGCTTGCTTTCTCAGCCTCCTTTCTTATACCGTCTAAGACCACCTGCCCAGGGGTGGCATCACCCCTATTGATGTGGACCCTCCCACATTAACATTAATCAAGAAAATGCCTTCCATAGGCTTGCCTACAAGCAATCTGATGGAAGCATTTTCTCAATGGAGGTTCCTCTTCCCAAATAACTCTAGGGCAAGTTGACAAAAAACAAACAACAACAAACCCAACCAGGGCAGATTGTTTATTGATTATTTTTGTACTTTGATACAGAGTCTATGAAACCCAGGCTGGTCTCACACTCATAATCCTCTTGTCCTCACTGAAGAGTACTGGATTTAAAGGGGTGCACAGAACCCAATGATTGCACATAACAATGATTGCTATGTCCACTGAGTAGTTCTGATTAGTCCTCTTTGTTCACAGGTTCAGCCTTCTGGGCTGTAATCCACACAGATGTGCTCTACTTTAGCCACACATTGTACTTTTTATTGTTTCTTCTTTTTTTTTCTTCAACATTTATTTATTTCTTCAAGTTACATCTCAATCACAGTCCCCTCCCTCCTCCCACTCCGGGTCCCACCCTCTCTGTGGGCTGGTGGTCCTTAGCTCTATGAGAAAGCAGGCTGAACAAGCCATGGGAAGCAAGCTAATAAGCAGCACCCCTCCATGGCCTTTGCATCAGCTCCTACTTCCGATTTCCCTCCCTGTTTTAGTTCCTGTCCTGACTGCCTTTAATAATAAGCAGTGATAGGCAGTGTGAGTCAAATAAACCCTCTCCGCTCCAACCAGCTTTGGTCACAGTGTTTTATCACAGAAATGGTAATCCTACCTAAAATGTATGGCAACTGTCAGTCTGGGTTGGCTGAAGGTGTGGCTATTATGATTGACAGGGCTTTAATTGCTTAGTTCTCAGAGTATTCACTTGGATTAGTTCACAACTTGCCTGAAATACAAGGTAGGAGGCAGCTTTAATCCAAATTTTATTGTTTAATTGTAGAAAAATATGAGGCCAAATTAGTCAATACTTTTTTTCATGGTTCCAAAATGGCTGCACTGTTTTTCTTTTTTTAATTTTTAAAATTCATTTATTTATTAATACAAGTTACATCTCAATTACACCTCCTCCCTCTTCCCCTCCCAGTCCCTCTGTCCCATTCTTTACTCCTTCTCCCACCTATCCTACTCCTCCAGTGTGAGGGGGGCCCCATTAAAAACAGATAACCAACCTATCTATAATCTGTAGACCCAGAGAGTTTAGGCATAGAGGAAGGGACTCCGGCACACATGGATTTCCCCGGGAGGAGAAAATAGAGTAGATTTTAGGGTTGGACAGGAGGTTGGGTTGGGATGTGAATAGGAGGATATAGTAGGGAGGGAGAGGGGAGGTAGGATTTGGGAAGGCAATGAGGGGAGAGACAGCTAAAATTGAAGAACATATGAGGAATGGTATGGAAACCTAGTGTAGTGGAAACTCCCTAAAATATATGAAGATGATCCTAACGAGGTCTTCTAATAATGGAAGTAACTGAGTCCCATCTGGCCCTCTCTCATCACCAAATGAGTCTTCCAGTACCAGGACTGGGTTGCATTCAATTGAGTTGTTGGCCAAGGACTCCCATGGAAATCCCCAAACAACCCAGTCTGTTGCTAAGACAATGGGTTGCTTTCCACAAACTGACTGTAGGGCCCCATTGCTTAGGACAAGGTAAGGCTAAATATTACTACTCTAAAAAAAAAAATTGAGAAAATAATGATTCAGTTGTCTTTTGTGTCACTTGATCTCTGCAAAAGGATATTTCTCATTTTATTCTTTACTTAATTACTGGGAAAAGGTGGAACTTTTCTCTCCCAAGAGAGATTCCCAGTGTGAATGGAGAAACTGGAGGCTCTCATATGCATCTGCCTGGAGCAGTCAGAAAAAAAAAATGTTCAGATAAACATAAACCCCTAAAAAGCTTAGCCAAAGATTTTTACCTCAGAACAAGTGGTTATTTCCTCCCTACGAATGATATTCACTCTCTTGATCCCACGTTCTGGTATCACTTGTCTGAGTCTCAAGGACTCATTGTAATTTTAGTACAATCACGTTTTCTTAGATCTCAAGGCAAAGCCCTAGAGGATATTCTTAATTACGCAAGGTAAGACTCAGCATTTGAGTGTATGTAGAATGAAGCATCTTGGTCAAAGTCAGACAGGTGAGTCCTGGGACCAGGTGGGAGCTTTCACACAGTCTGTGGATGGCACTTCAGCTTCTCTCGTCCTCAGATATGCTCTCACCTCATCATTTGAATATGTAACATCTGCACCATTGTTCTTAATTGCATCCTTTGACAGGAAGCTGCACAAGCTGATCTTATGCACAGCATAGCTGTTGCATTAGGATTATCATTTCAAGCAGGAAAAAAGGCACACTCCAGGGTACCACATATTAAACATTTTATCTCTTCTCTTTAAAACAATCAGAGCTAAATGTTTTTACAGGTAATCCAAGATCTCATTACAGAGAGTAAATGCACACTTCTGAATGTTCCTCCTCGGTAATCTGGCTTATTAACACTTCTCTCCCTATGTCACATTTACCCTCATTTTCTTGCCCCACTGAAACACATCTGGAGTAACTTTGTTTGATGGAGCAGTGGCTGTGTCCCCTGACTCCAAATCCAGAGACAGTTCCTATGAACTATTTACTTAATGCCACTCACACAGCTCCACTCACAACACAGAAGTTTCCTGTTGTGGGCTGTCAGGCTTGCCTTTATGCAGCTTCAATGGGTTGCATTGTATTTTGAAGAGGGAAGAAATTGATGCAGCTAGCCATCACTGCCCTTGCCCCAACTTGAGATACTATTATTACTGAGGTATGATTGAGTCTCCTAGTTGCACCCAAGCCTACCCGAGAGATAGGAAGGAGGAGATAAGATCCCTGGACAACTTGACTTATGAGGCATTGTTGACTCCAAAGAAAGTGCATGGGCTGGAGTATGTATCACTTTCTTTCTTACTGTATTTACTTTTTATATTTATTTCATGTGTGCAATTATTTTTCCTACATGCTTGGATATGCACCATGCATGTGCCTAGTTCTTGTGGAAGTGTTACAGATGGTTGTGAACTTTCACGTAGGAACAGAACCCAGGTCCTCTGCACGAACAGCAACTACGCTTAGCTACTGAGCCACCTCTCCAGCCCATTCACTTTCTTTGGAGTCCACAATGCCTCATAAGTCAAGTGGTCCAGGGATCTTAGCTCTTCCTTCCTATCTCTCAGGTAGGCTTGGGTTAGTGTGCTTCTCAGAACAGACGAAGATTTTTGGGTCATCCTTAGCCTCCTGTCAACATTACATGGTGACCGTGGGACCCTCTGAAAATCATGAGCCTCTCCACAAGGTTAGCTACTGTGATCTTGTCCTTGAAACTATAGGTTGGGACTTTACAGAAAGATCCTTAGCAGGCAACTTAGTCGGTGTTCTATTGCTACTTCATAGTAATATTGTCTCTTCAGACACCATGACCATGGCAATTCTTATAAGGGAAAACATTTAATTGGGGCTTGATTCCAGTTTCAGAGGTTTAGTCCATTTTCAGCATGGTGGCAAGCAGGGTGGTATGCAGGCAGACATGGTGCCGGAGAAGGAGCTGAGAGTTCTACCTCCAGATCCACAGGCAATAGGAAGAAGAGACCCACTGGGCCTGGCTTAGGCTTATGAAACCTCAAATCCTACCCTCCAGTGACACACTTCCTCCAACAAGGCCACACCTCCTAATCCTTTCAAATAGTGCCACTCCCTAAGCATTTAAATATATGAACCTATTGGGGGGGGGCATTCTTATTCAAACCACCACAGCATGGAAACCCAGATATTGCTGGTGAACAGAAGGAACATGGATAATGTATTCAGAGCAGCTGCGATGAAGACAAGGAAATGGCCATTCTTGCCAGCATACATCCCTGATTCCACTATCTGAAACCTGAGTTGTCATGGGGCAGTGAGCCATTCCTATACATTTATAGTAACTCCCCCTCATTTATTTTTTCCCTTAAAATAACTCAAATAGGCTTCTGATGTAACCAATAGGGCCCTGAATAAAACACAGGTCTAAGTTTTAAGTCTGTGCCTCTGTCTGTGATACTAAGCACAGAAGCATTGTGCATTGCATGTAGACATGCCAGAGTACACAGAAGATGAGAGAGCCCTCTATCTTACTCCTAAACTAGGAAGGAGAAGGTACTTCAGATCACTCTCCCTGGTGAGTTCTCTGTACCTAACACAGGAGCCATCTCTCTCCAGCTCTAGTCTGTGTGAAAATGCAGTGCTGTGGTTGTTGAATCTTTCATTTTTTCCCCAAAGGAAATGAAACATATGAAATTTTAAAACACTCTTGACTCCGAATTACTGACTCAAATCATGTTTTAAAATATTGCAGAAAGCTGGACAGCCTGTAATCTTAGCACTCAGCCTGCTGGGGCAGAAAGATGAGGAACTCCTGAGTTCAAGGCCATCCTCATCGCATAGATAATTTGGGACTAGCCTGCACTACACGAAACCCTATCTAAAAAAGGAGTTGGACAAGTACAGGCTCATAGGGAGTGACACTATTAGGAGATGTGGCTTTCTTGGGGCAGGTGTGTTGGCCTTCTGGTCCAGATGGGAAGGTGTCCAGGAAACCCACAACTCCAAAGCCTGGGAAGCACACAGCTCTGAGGTGAGACAGTGCCCCAAGGGGAGAGTATCATGAGACAGGAACCACACAATTATGAAAGGAGGCCAACACAGCAGAGATGCAGGGGAGGGTTTCCCCAACCCCAGCTAAACTGAGCTGAGGAGCCTGAGCCTGACTCCTGCTCCTTCTGCGCTTCTTCTATTCTGAGCTTCTTGAGGTCATACCAAGCAGCAAATCTCTTAAAAGAGATTTATTTGGAGGGGGTGGGGCAAGATGGTGGTGACTGGCACAGACACATCCTGAGTGAGGGGAGATTTTCTAGATCACCATAGAGATATAATTTTGCTGAGCAACAATTTGAGAAGCGTGAACCTGGGTGGGCTCACCAGGCAAACCCGGAGACAATAAAAGTCCCTATGCTAGACTTCCAGGCACTCAGAAAAACAGAACAGCCAGACTCAGGAGCAGGAGTACTTCATATGGAGAAGAGCTTGTGGATCTGAGCGATTTGGGACCCTAGATGACAGAGGTCTTCACTGGCTTCCTGAGACCCCAACTGTGCAGTCGTGCCAGTACCCAACAGAGGACCAGCAGAGCCACAGGAACGGTAACTTCGGGGTGTTTTCCTTGGGATTTACAACATGGCAGCATCTGACTGACAGGTGGATGGTTGAGCTAGGAGGTGCAAAGCAGTTCTTAGTGACAGCGCTGTTACAGGTCACAGACGCCATTTCTTAATGCCCTGCTAGTACACTGGGCACCCAGTCTACAGCATTGAGAGTCCCCAGGCCTGGAGCTGTGAAACACTTCTGAGCCATTGCACAGCTGGTCGAGTGACACAGACCGCACTTGACCACAGTGCTTTTGCCCTAGAGGTGTAAAAGCTGCTCAGAGGATCAACTAGGAACATCAGGGGAAGGCCATGACCATAGACTCTATACACAGGCTGTTAAGGAATTAATAGGCCCCACACAGGCTCAGGCAAACTTCCCTAGAACACATTACTTCAGGTCAGAGACACTGAGTCAGGCCTCTGGTTCCCAGAAGTCACTGCACCGCCCTGCTGCCCAGGAAGAGTCAAGTTTTGCTGGGTATAGTAGTCTGGGCTGGCACCTGTATTCTCTTAGGGCTTGTAAGATGTCTGGCCAGGCACTTCTGGCTTTTAAAGTTTCTGAAAAGTCAGATGTAATTCTGATGGATCTTCCATTATATGTTACCTGCCATTTTTCTCTTACAGCTTTTAATATTCTTTCTTTGTTCTGTACATTGGAGTTTCAATTATTATGTAGCAGGAGGCATTTCTTTTTCTGGTCTAATTTATTTGGCATCTGTAAGCCTCTTGGACTTTTACCAGCACCTCTTTCTTTAGGTTTGGAAAATTTTTTTCTATGATTTTGTTGAAAATGTTTCCTGGACCTTGGAGTCAGGAGTCTTCTCTTTCATCTACGCCTATAATTCTTAGATTTTTGTCTTTTCATTGAGTCCTTGATTTCTTGGATGTTGTGGGTGAGGAATTTCTTAGATTTCTCGTTTTCTTTGGTGTCGCGTCCCCCTCGACCAGCAAGGATGACGCAACTCGCAAAAGCTCTTCTCCAGCAGTTTATTCAGGTCCCTTGAAAACAGTCTTCCGAATGCCCGGGCAGACCCAACCCACAGGCTAAATACTATATGAACAGCCAATCAAGTAAAGCGACGTGGTGTTATCTTAGAGGCCCACGTATGCGGAAGCAAGCCAGATCAGCGGTCTTTGCCAAATATGGACTTGTTTACCACTGAGAGCGCTCAGTCGGGCTGGTGGAAGGCAGAAACCGGCGACATCTTTAGGGCGCGGCACATCGCAGCTCTCTACACTTTGGTTGTTGTACTGATTTCTTTTTTTAGGATTTTTGAGGGGGTGGAGCTTTCTAGGGCAGAGATTTCCAAAGTGAAGATTAGTGGGATTTCAAGTCCTGAGCTTGGAGTAGCTTAGGGATTGGTGGATTTTTCTGGTCAGGGATTGTTGGCTTTTTGTCCAGACTTGTCACCTAAAATTAGCATAATCTGGGAAGGATACTACTGAGGGGCTGGAGATGACCTTTGTGACAGAGGTTGAAACTGCCATTCTGACAGTGAGAGAGGTATGGGAGAGCGGCCTGTTAACTCACCCCTTAGGGAGTTTACACGGACTTGAATTCTAAGATAAACAACAAAACTTTCTTTAAGTTTTGAATTTATACTAAGGGGTCAGATTCCTAGTCCCGGTCCCCGGCTGGCAATGCCTGACCATGTAAAGCTCCCTGCTTCCAGGGAATGGCTAGTTTATACATTATAGCCACAAAGAGCTCACAGACTAGCTCCAGTTGGACATTGCCCCTCACCCAGTTCCCTGTCAGCAGCAGCCATCGCTGAAGCCTCAGGTGCTGCTGCTTCCTCTGTGGCTCCAGCTTTTCAGTTGTCTGATCTCAGGTCTCAGAGATGTGGAGATTTAGCCTCAGCTGCTCTGAAGTCCTGGGTGTTGCTGTCGAAGGGGTAGAGGGGCCAGCAGCACAGCCTGAAGATCCCAGCACCCTTTTCAGGGACCACGGGGGATGGCACCCAGGAGCTGCAGAGCTGGAAAGGGGACACCCAAGGAAAGATGTAGCGGGAGCCCAGAGGCAAAACTTGAAGCAGCCTGGTGTGGCTGCTGGACCTCCTCAGGTGGGGGCCTAGACACTTTCCTGAAAAGTTTACAAAGTATACAAAGTTAATAAAGGGAGTCTAAGGCAGGGAAGGCTTTTCCTGCAGCTTGAGTCTTATGAATACCCTACAAAATGTGGCCTTGTTGAAAGAAGTGTGTCACTGGGGGTGGGCGTTGAGGTTTCAAGTGCTCAATCCCAGGATCTCTCTCTCTCTCTTCCTGCTACCGATCCACAGTTGTAAGACTCTCAGGTCCTTTCCTAGCAACTGCCTGCCACCATGCTTCCTGTCATGATGACAGCAAACCAAACCTCTGAAGCTATAAAGCAGTCCCAGTTTAATGCCTCCCTTTATAAAACTAGCTGTGGTTATGGTATCTCTTCACAGAAACAGAAACACTAAGAAACCACCCGTCATAGTTAGGGTCACTACTGCTGTGACCAAAAGCAACTTGGTGGTGAGAGCATTTATTTGGCTTAAACTTCCACATCATAGTCCATCACTGAAAGAAGCAAGAACAGGAACTCAAACAGGGCAGGGTCCTAGGGGCAGGATCTGACGCAGACGCCATGGAACAGTGCTGTTTACTGCTTTGCTTGTTAGCATTTAGGCCTGCAGTTCCTCGGATGGGAAGGTATCCTGAGGCTCGGGAGCCCAGGAACCACACAGCTCTGAGAGGAGGCTTCCTCAGCAGAGACGTTGCAGCTCACAGGGGAGGGTTTCCTCAACCCCAGCTGAGCTGAGGAGCCCGAACCTGAGCTCTGTTCCTTCTTCGGTGTCTTCTCTTCTTTGCTTCTTGGCTTCTTTTCTTCTTTGCTTCTTGTTCTTTTTCTTTCCTGATGAAAGAGTCTCAGCAGGCAGCAAATCCCATAAAAGAGATTTATTGGAGGGTGAGGAGGGACAAATCCAGGGTGTGGCTGCTCCTGTTCAAGGGCGAGGGAAGCAAAGAAGTGCAGGGCTTATATAGGGATTTTGGGGGGTGGGGTTTTCTAGGGTGGGAATTTCCAGAGTGAGGATTGGTGAACCTTTCAAGTCCTGATCTTGGAGAGCTCAGGGATTGGTGGGTTTCCCTGTGCTGTGATTGGTGGGTTTCCTGGGCAGACTTTTTACCTTAAATGGGCATAATCTGGGATGAAGACCTTTGTGATAGTTATAGTTTGGAAATGTTATGACAGAGAGGTGGGGGGGGAGGGCATGAGGGAAGGCTGGGCTGCTGAAACTCTTCAGGCTGGGGTGTAGTTGCTTTTTTCCCTTACCCTGAGGGTTACAAAGTTTACAAGGTTACCAATATTACAAAGGGAGTCCACGGCAGGAAAGTCTTTCCCATAGCACTAATGGCTGAGGGAGACTGGAGAGGAGGTGCGGGTGCCTCTGTGGACAGCTCCCTTGATGGCGGTAGGCTGAGGCAGGAAAGGTGTCATCTCGGTGGACAGCTCCCAACTGAGGCAGAGGGCTGAAGCAGGAGCCATGTCATCACCATGGACAGATCCCCTAGTCAGCAGCAGGCTGAGGCAGGACAGCTCCCCAGTCCGCAGCCCATCATTCTGACAATTGAGCCAGGAGACACCATTTTGACTGCTCCAGCCACACAGACTGGGACAGGAAAGGGGGCGCTGACAGCCCTGGAAATATGCTTTAATGGCATGCTGCTCAGAGAGTTTAGTGACACTGGAGGGGGGGGGGGTAGTGGCAGACTATTTAGGTAAATTGCTGCCTCCGCTTTGATGGCAGTTGTGGCTTTGATCACAGCCACATGGCAGCTTTGGGACTACATTGCTGATCATGGCTTGCTCAGCCTGGATCACTAGCCCAGGAGTGGTGCCACCCACAATGGGCTGGGACTTCCCCATCAATCACTAATTAAGAAAATGCTTTACAGCCTGATCTTATGGAGGCATTTTCTCAGTTGAGGCTCCCTCCTTTCAGATGATTGTAGCTCATGTCCAGCTGGCATAAGACTAGCCAGGAACCAACCCTGTCTGCCGATTCGCCCTTCTCTCCATAAAGAGCTTATTCTCACTCTCCCTTGTAGTTCCATCCCAGCCTGAGAGCTCCACTATCATTCCTTGCTATTTATGAAGGGCTGATGTTCTGCTTGGAATCCCAGGCACACATCAGACATGTTGGACCTGGATCTGTGTTTCAATAGTGTCCCAGGTCATTTGTTCACATACTAAAAATGAAAAAGTATTGGATTAATTTACTTGTTATAAATTTGACTTGCACCTTGAAGATACCTGGGGAGCTTTACAAAAACATCAGTGCCATGTGGTAGGACTTAGTAAAAGACAGTTTAGATTACCATCTAGCGACACAGGGAAGAGTTGGCATTCCTTTACAGTTGATCTGGGTGGAGCCAGTGGGGCCAAATGAGATGCCCTGTTGAAGGAGCATTGCTAAGAAACTTCAAAACCCACACAGATGATGTCGTTAGCCATGAGAATCAACGATCTCTTAGAAGAGCCTCCACCAACACTGACACACTGTTGTAAGGGTGTGTCTTGAGAAAACCACTGCTGAAAATCACTTCAAGATCATCACGACATGCAACAAGATTTAAGTCAGGGGGCCCCTCTTCCTCCTGCCCTCACACACTAGAAATCCACCATGGGGAAGAGCATAGCAAGGTACACCAATGGCAGAGTTTGGACCACTGCAATCAAAGCAAAAACCTGCCACAGACCTGCTAAGAGAGAATTCCTTGAAGTATCCCTCATTGGAGCTCCAGCGTGCCAGAAAGGTGAGCGAAACAATGGAATTGGAAGCAGTTTCAGTAAGCATTCGGTCTTGAAATTTCTGGGCCCTAAGACCACAGAGGCAATTCTTGGCTGATTGAAAAGACCACCCTACATCAGCAGTTGGAATATATTGACTTTATAACTGGCCACATCTTTGTAGTGAAGGTGGACTGGGTTTGGAAATTGGCATAATAATGCCCAACAAACTTTGAGATTAAAAGACCTGATGAAACAACTGTAGACCAGGTCACCCTATACAGATCCACACCAAGATTATTAATATCCTTTTAAGAAACTTAAAATAGTGTTAAGTGATTTGTTTTTTTAATAGGTATTGGAGTGTTTTAGGTATTAAGATATTCTTAGATAGATTATAGACTTTAGAATTAAGGTTCAGGTTATACCATTTAGGTATATTATAGGTGAATAGGTGATTGTTAAATATTAATAAATATAAATGTGATAAATAAAAATATTCTGTTACAGTGCCAGAGTCCTGCTCCCAAAGATCATGAATATGTATAAAATGTGGCCACAAGATGACCTGCCTCTTTCTTTCTTTCTTTCTTTCTTTCTTTCTTTCTTTCTTTCTTTCTCTCTTTTTTAATCTCCAAGTGATTTGAATGTTTTTACTTGGAGCGTCAAAAACTACTGGTATACCACAGAACCCACTCCTTCTTATTGCCTCCCAGGCAAGATACCCAGCAGGTCACTCAGATCTTCACTGCTGACTAA
Organism: Lophiomys imhausi; assembly: GCA_907164525.1. Lineage (NCBI taxonomy): Eukaryota > Metazoa > Chordata > Mammalia > Rodentia > Muridae > Lophiomys > Lophiomys imhausi. Next base: position 129,725 of record CAJQZJ010033435.1, read on the forward strand.
ACAAGAGCCGAATCTGAAATGATCTCAGGCACTGGAAAATTCCACTCACTTGCAAATGTGACCACATGAGAAGAGATAGTAAAGAAAGAAAAGTCACTAAAATTGAACCCTGAAGCAAGGTACATCTAAAATCCAAATGCAGGAAATTTTATTTAAAAAATACTGGTCTTCAAGCACAAGTACAGTGTTCACAAAACTGATATTAAAATTCTGGTGCTTGCTCTTGTCTCTTTGAACATGAATTGTGCATTATAGAAGCTAAGTCAGCATTTTATTTGTATTAGTGTAATGTACAAAGTTCTCCTGGTGTGATAAGCCTTATTTAGGAAGAAGAATAGGACAGCTAAGAGGGAGACAAATGGGAGTAATAAGAGTAAATAGGATCAGCCCACATTGCTCATAAGTGTGAGATCATGACAAATCTTGTCAGTTGTGTTCCCCTATTGGGACATCTTAGCACTCCTCTGTTAGGCCACAGAGTTAACCAAAAAGCTATTCATGAGACCAAATGACACACTCTTTGGGCGTACCTTGCAAAAGCATGCCAGGAACCATAGCAACAAGAGGCCAGAGTTCATGCCGAGACCTTTGCAATGCATTACGACACAAGGGATTTAAAGTCTGAAACCGACACGGCCTCACTGCTGCCTTTCTCCTCATCTTGCCGAGAGGCTTCACATCACCGCTCTGTTTCTCCCATCCAGAGACTTCAGTGATCCACATAGGTGGAGAGCATGACCATTTTGGTCCAACTCAGAAAGCTGCACAGACTTTGGATTTCCAAAGCACCAGATGGCCAAAATGCCAGGATTGGACTGAGCAGTGGAGCAAGACCCTTGGAAGTTCAAAGCATCTGAATGGTGAGACTAATAAACTTTTCATCTTGCAAATAAGTGGGTCCAAGGACTGAAGAGACAATTCTTATAAGAGCCACCTCACTTCAATGGTCATTATAAACTGCCTTAAGATCTGATGAATGAGATTCACAGACTATAAGACTGAAAGATTTGGTGGAAATCAACCACCCATATGGATCCATGCCAAAAGCTAATCTAAGAGAATATCCTTTTAAGGTACTTTAGGTTAGAATTAAGTGTTTGTTTTATAGATATTAGGGTGTTGTAGATTAGGTCTTAGAGTTAGGGTTCAGGATTTAGGATTTAGGTAATTGTTAAATATTAATAAATATATGTTTGTTAAATTAAAATTTACTGTTACACATGCCACAATCAACCTGAACCCCATGGCATGCAGCATCCAGCTGCCTCCATTGAACTGTATCAATCATGCAATCACACTGCAGGCTTTCTCACACCCCTCTAGAAATCAGACCCTGGACAAACAGGAGAAAAATAAACAGTCTTCAATTTACCCTCGGGTACACATTCAGTAGAGGAATGAGGTTCTTGCTATCCTGTGGGGTCCTCTCAGTCAGGGACTGCAACTCAGCTCCAATGGTGCTCCCCACCACTGCATCTGTGTCACAAATGGCTTCTCCACAATTTCATTTCCTGTAGACTGTCCTGGAAGCCTTACCTTGGCTACCAAACTGTAAATCTGTGTCTACCATATATGTCATTGACCATGTCATTAACCAGCAAGGCCATTCTTTATCACGTGACCTGTGATTTTTCTGCAGTTGTGTATTCAAATGTTTCCTTAATTAAAAAAAAAAAGTGAGAAAGCTAAGTGTCTGTGTATAGACTACCTTTTAAAAATGTAAACAAGAGACTGTAAGATAGCCTGTCAGGTAAAAATGTTTTCTGCCAAGCCTGATCCTCTGTATTTGACCCCAGGAACTCACATGGTGTAAAGAGAGAACTAATTTTTGAAGTTGATCTCCATTTGCATCCCATGGCACACATAAGTACACTCACACACACCCACACTGTTAAATAAATAAGGTGTAATAAATGATTTTTGGAAAAAGTATGTAGGGGCTAGAGAGACAGACCATCAGTTAGGAGGACTTGCTGCTCTTCCAGAGGACTGAAGTTTGGCTCCCAGCATCTACATGGCAGTTCACGACCAACTGTAATGACATCTCCAAAGGACTTGACACTTTCTTTTAAACTTGGCACCTGCACACATTTGGCACACATACATACATAATTAAGAACAGGAATAAATCTTTAAAAACAGAAATGTAAACAACATTTTGGCAGCACTCAGATCACTTTGACAGCACCCAAATCACTTAGTAAACATTACCTCATTCCATTTCAACCTCATCATTTCAGAAGTTTAGAGTCAATAAACAAGGTACAGGATAATCAGAAATTCAAGGGCATCCTTCATGTAGAGAGTTTGAGATCAGCCTTGGGTGTGTAAATTTTTAGATATTAAAAAAATAGAGGGCTGGGCATGGAAGCATGTATTTTTTATCCTAGCACTTGAGAGACAAAGTCTGCTAGATCTCGGAGAGCTCAAAGCCAGTTTGATCTATGTAGCCTGTTCTAGGCTGGCCTGGGCTGTAAGGTGAGACTATGAGAGAGAGAGAGAGAGAGAGAGAGAGAGAGAGAGAGAGAGAGAGAG
>CAJQZJ010033435.1:132269-168564 GCA_907164525.1 Lophiomys imhausi
GAGAGAGAGAGAGAGAGAGAGAGAGAGAGAGAGAGAGAGAGAGAGAGGAAAGAAGTAAAAAAGGAAGGAAGGAAGAAAGGGAGGGAGGAAGGAGAGGGAGGGAGGGAGGGAGGAAGGAAGGAAGGAAGGAGAAGGAAGGAAGGGGAAGGGAGGGAAGGAGGGAGGGAGGAAGGAAGGAAGGAAGGAAGGAAGGAAGGAAGGAAGGAAGGAGAAGGAAGGAAGGGGAAGGAAAATGTTGAGTGAGTCAGGAACAGGAGAGAGAGCCCGGCCTCCATCCACGTGAATCTTGCCTTATATATCTTTACCTGTCGGCAGAAGCTTTCATGTACTTTTCCAGTTATGTCCCTGGGCTCAGTCTTTTTCAAGAAAGCTTTTTGCAGATGGGTGTGAATTCACAGGCTCTCCACAGATGTGGACAGGTACCTCAGGACATGTCATTCAGATGCTTTTCGCAGAAAGCTGTAAAATGACAGCAGACCTCTGGAGGGCGGGCACCTCAGGGGGCATGTCCTGCCGCTAGATCTAAGATCAAAGAGGTCTTGGTCCTTGGTGAGTTCCAAAGGACATATAAGTAAGTCTTTTATCTTAAAGTCTAGCCTTATTCCAAGTTCCCTATGTTATTATATGCTAACACTAAACCTACCACATTCATCCATGGGTAGATGTTGGGGTGGGCCAATTCAAAGCCCTGGCTCTGGGCCTGCAACCCCCATATCCAGGGCCAGCTCTACTCTGCTACCCAGGTAAGGTACACCTGTTTCAATCTGCTGGCTCCCAGTGTCAACCAACCGTCTGCCACATCTGACTTGGGAGTAGAAATGACATTCAATTGCTTCAGCATAACCCCCCCCAAGAAGTCAGAAAGTGGCAGGCCAGCTGACTATTTATAGGACAGACTATTCTATGATTATGGAGTAGAAACAGGCAGAACGGCAAATGTGGAAGATATGTACTTCCCACAGCAAAGTTCATAAAAGAGCCCACTCTCCTGGAGGGATGAAACATCTCTGTGCTGTCAAGGCTGTCCAAGCCAGATGTGTGCACAGCTTTCAATATATATAAGAGGAGCCACCAAGAGTACACAAATGATTTAAACACAAATCTGTTGCCAGTGTGAAATGAAAGGGGTCCCAGATCTGAAAGCCTCCATGGAACACCGATAGTTAGACCAGGAGCAATGAAACCTTCCATTCTATCTGGAAGCACAATGGGACTAAGGGGTTTGGAGAGAGACCGGACATGTTCTGAGAAGGTGGTACTTTCTCAGGGTTGTTCTACATTCTATACTCTGTTGACATAGATGAGAAAGACTTTAAAAAGGAAATCCTCATGATGCTCAGAGAAGACAGTAGCATGTATCGGCTTCAGCTCCTGCCCCAAATACTGAGTACCAACCAGGTTAGTGTCAGCTTAACCATCCATGGACTTTAAGTTCATTTTTTATCTGTCAACTGCTGCGTTGCTGTCATTCTGCCCCCTGGAAAGTGTTCTGAGGTTGTCCTCTGAGGCCATTACTGGAAGGACATTGTTTGTGGGTGTACTGATCATCTTCATGGAGGGATGAACAAAGGAGCAAATAACCTCAAGCCCAGAAAATGAGATTTGAGACCCTCTCATTCTCTCTCCCTGTTGTTTTATAAGAGAGATAGCCATTACTTAAGAAGGTTAGCTGATTTCTATTCGATTCTATTAAACCAGGGCCATCTACACAGATTTGGATGGATGAATAAGTTATTTTATAGTTAGGAAAGTAATTGCTAGAGTGTGCCCACGTGAAGGTGTCTTCTTTAAAATGAAGTCATGGAAAACAGGACTGACTGATTTTTCTCACGACTGTGACAGCTCACAAGAATCTTTCAAAGTCCTTCCAACACAAGTCTTCAAACTTTGAAAGGACAATGTCACCTAGCCAGGTGGGCCCTGGTCAGCACACACAACTGAAGGTAGGAAAGCGAGTCCTTAGATAATCCAGTTGGGCTGAAACTTTCTTTTAATTTGGAATTTTTTCGTTTTGTTTTTTGTTTATTACTTCAAGTTACATCTCCATCATGGTCTCCTATCTCCACCCCTCCCAGTCCCACCCTTCCACCCTCTCCCACCTATCCTACTCCTCCAGAGTGGGTTGCCCTTACATATCAGCCCCCTTCAGTTCAACAGTCATATGAGGGTTAAACGCTTTCTCTTGCACTGGGGGCCTATATGGAAATTCTACTAGGGCAAAGTGTCCTACTAACAGGTAATAAGGTCTATGTTCCTGTTCCTTTTGGTGTGTTGGTTGTAGGATAGTTATCCTGTACTACATGGCTAAAATCCAATTATAAGTGAATAGATGCCATGTGCATCTTTCTGAGTCTGGGTTAGCTCACCCAGGATGAGCTTCTCTAGCTCCATTTGGCTGCAAAGTGCATGATTTCGTTGTTTCTGATAGTTGAGTAGTATTTCATTGTGTAGATGTACCACAGTTTTTTAATCCATCCTTCAGTTGAGGGCTTTAAATCAGAGAAATAAGAGTTTCAAATGCCCTTATGGGTACTGCTGTGAAGACTGACATGGACTTTGGAATGCCACCAGAAGGTCAAGGAGAGGGATGAGGTAGCCAGCGCTGCTGTCTTGAGCATTACCTCATAGTAAGACAGTGAGCTAAGTATTATTTTTCCAATATTACAGGGAGATATATTGACACTGTCAAGGAAAGTCAGTGTAATGTTGCCGCCTGTACATGTATTTCCTGTCCCTTTCCACAAGTCAGCTAGAAATGGACAAATACATGTGTACATCTAGAAATAGTTGAATATGAAAATTGCAACGTGCTCATCAAATCAGGTCTTTCAACAAGTTTAAGCTATTGTATGGAAAGAGGAAGCAAATCCCCTGCATCGGCATCATTACCATTGCCTCGTGGCCAAAGGTGCTCTGCTTCTACAGCACCTTTGCTCAGCCCTGGTCCAGACAGACAGTGGGACTTCCCCATCCCATCCCTCCCCTCCACAACAGAGATTCAGTGAGTTACAGAGTACATGTTTCCTTAAGACACGGTTTAAAAGGGTCTAGAGTTCTTTTTGTAAACAGTGGGGAACCAAGAAAGTTCCTGGGCAGAAGAGGAATTCAGGCTGGAGAAATGGCTCAGCAGACAAGAGCATATCATATACACTTTTTGCAGAGGACTCAAGTTCAGCTCCCAGCACCCATGTCGAAAATTTCACAACCACCTGCAACTGCAGCGCTAGGGGAATTGAACACTTTAGACCTTCACAGCCACCCACACTCATGAGCACATGCCCACACATACGTTCACATAACTAAAAATAAAACAAACATTTTAAAAAGAAAAAGAGGAATTTGGTTGGCTATATTGCTGGAGTGTTGGGAGTCAGAGTGGAGAGAAGAAACTCAGACTTGAGAAACTGATGGGAAGATGTACTTGTGCAAAGGGGTGATAAAATTAGAAGAATGAAGAAAGGAAAACTACCTTCAAGCCTTTCCTGCTTAGCTTTACCTGTCAACTTGATGGAACTCAGAATTATGAGGGAAGATGATCTCAGCTGAAGAATCATCTAGATCGGATTGGCCTGTGGTCATGTCTGTAGGGGACATGTTTTGATTGCTAATTGATGTAGAAGGGCCCAGCCCACTGTGGGCAGCACTATCCCCTAGAGTCCTAACAACTTCCAGGGTTTGTGGCACATTTCTCTGCTGTGAAGTTAGATCCTTGGTTAAAAAAAAAAAAAAAAAAGGTAGTGCTGTGTGGAAGAGAAAGCAGGCCTACTTTCATAGTCCTGCCTTGACTTCCCTCAGTGCTCACTGTAACCTGGAACTGTAAGCCAAACAAACCTCTTCTCCCCCTAAAAGATGCTTTTGTTCATGATATTTCATCACAGAAACAGAAGGACAGGCCCTGCTTTGGATAGTTGATTCTTCTATTAGCAATGTGTGTGAATTTGGCAGAAGTCCAGAGGTAATGGCTTCAAAGGAAAAGGCTGCCATAGTGTAAAATGGGCACCAGTGTCCAGGACAACGTCTTTCTGGGTGAACTAATTTGCTTCCTTGTTGCTGTTGGTGTAGACACCATGACCAAAAGCAACTTAAGGGGGAAAGAGTTATTTAGATATCTTACAGTTTAGAGTCCATTGCTAATGGAAGGCAAGACAGGAATCTGAAGGCAGGAACCCGGAAACAGGAACCTGGAGGCAGGAACTGAAGAGGGACATGAAGGAATGCTGCTTGCTTTCTATGGCTTGCTCAGCTTGTGTTCTTATACAATCCATGACCACTTGAAGGCATTTTCTAAGTTGAGATCCCTTCTTTCCAGATGACTCCAGCATGTGCCAAGTTGACCAAAAGCTAACCAGCACACTGGGGAAAGGGGGACTAGAAGCTCTCAAATTCTAGCCAAGGTGTCTCTTACTTTCCTTTGCTGGGAGAGTCACCCTCAGAAAGAGCCTATATCAATGACTTCAATCTAAGTCCCCATTTCTTTCCCCTTGTGCCAATACCCTAATTCAGAGGTGGCAGTTAGCCTTCAAAACTACCTTGCTGGCTCCCTGAAAAGATGGAGGAATGATATTTTGCTCCTGTGGGGTTATCATGAAGCCCTTCATGATTAGCATTTTATAAATGTGTAGAACAGACTTTAAAATTGTTAGCCCTATTATCCAGCCCTATCCAGGCATTATTCAAGCTAACACTTTGCCCTACTTTCTCCATCTACCACAGAAATAAAAGCTGTTTAAAGATCTATTTCCCCTTCCTGCCCCCATTATTATCACCTTAACTCTAGCTGTCAAAATGCCACTGAAGAAAAACATGCTATAATTCATTAGCAGCTTGGCAGGGATGCTGCCGGGAGTCAGTCACAAGGCAGCAAAGAATAATCAGCATTGAGATTCATCATAAAGTTGCACCTCCCTTGTGTTTCACGACCCAGACAGTGACCCTTACTTATGAAGGACATAAAGATTTGAGTCTGTATATCACAGGAAAATAGCATGATGGGTGCTGTTATTTTTAAGTGTTGAAATTTTCATTTCTCCCCTGCAAAAGGAGTGATGTGTTTTAGAAATGATCTGACTTATCTATAATCAGCAGAAAACAAAACATAATTTAGTTTACTTTGAGTAAATGGTGTTTGGACCAGACCCCAAAGTAGATGATGTGGCTAATAGGCAATTCCCTGCCTCTGATGACTTTGACAAGTGCTGCAGAAGAGCCTTGTCTAGCATTTGAAAATGTCTCTTGAAGCCATTAGGGACCTTCCCAATGTCCTGACAGGGAGGCAGGAGGAGCTGCCTTTTAGAGGGGACTAGGCGGCTCTGGGAGCCTGGCAGTCTGGTGGCAGTGCTTTTAAAGGCAGAAAGCTAACCCTGCAAATGTGACCAAGTAATTTTAATTAAGGCCAGAGCCTCTTCATTAAAAGGAAATAGAACCTGAGTTCAGAAACCAGATATAAGTTGCCGCAATAAAATCGCAAGGGTGGAGGTCCCTGGCTAAATATGGAAGTGAGAGTGTGGAGGATTTGGGATACTTATTCTCATAGCTTGTCTCAAATGAAAAGCCAAAGTTCTAACTGGAAACACAGGGGCCAGTTTGCTAAGAGATAGTGAGTCTGGAACTTGGTTCAGATGCTGCACAAACTCCCACCGTCCTAAGCCTGGGGTGGAACTGTCCCTCTGTTTCAGAATCCTGGCATTAGTCCCCCAAGTTCTTTTTGTGCTCTACGGCACTTACTCCCATCTCAGACACTTAAAATCCTCCAAACACTTCCACCTGCTACTTCAGCTAACAGCCAGATTACCAGCCAAGGCCTGCAAGATTCCTGCTAACTCTCTGAACCCACCCCTCCCAATCTCTTTGTTCACTCCCCTTTACCATCCCTCTGTTCCTTTCTGCTCATGAACACAACTGATCTGTTCCTGCCTGAAGAATTTTGCATTATAATCCTCTGTTGCTGGATTGATTCAAATTTTCTCAGAGCATGGCTAAGGCCTTCCCATTATTCAGTTCAAATACGCCCTCCTCATAGACTTCCTGGCCATGTCTTGTCCTTCCACAGTGGACAAGAATCCTTCCCTTCTAATCAGTCCCCTGGTGTTCTTTTTGCTTCATTCTCTGCCATCTTTTTGTTTCTTTACTTGCCTATTGTCTTTTCTTCCTAATAGACTATAAGTTCACTGAGAAGAGAGACCATGTGTTGTCTACCACCAAATCCTTTATATCTATAACAGGGCTCAGTGGATATTTTGGAATGATGAGTTTGTTAAGAGACTCACTGTCGCAATTTTGAATTTTTTATTTATGTGTATGTGTCCCTGCCTAAGTTCATATGCTTCATGTCTGCCCACATGCCTGCTGTGGCCAGAGGTTGTTGGATCCCCTGGAAATGGAGTCAAAGATGATTGTGAGTCACTTTGTGAGTGCTGGGAACTGAACTCGACCTCTGGAAAAGCAGCCAGTGTTCTTAACGACTGAGGCACCTCTCCTTCTCCTGTCACAGAATTATTTAAACTCTAGGAAAAAAAAAAAGTCTCTAAAGGTCTTTCAGCAATCAGCTGAACACATTTGGGATTATGCCTACTGGATGGCCATGCTATAGAGAAAACTGTACTGTTTGAACCACAGCCATCCCTGAAAACCCAGCAACATTGTGCTCCCAGCTGGCACTTAGAGAAGTACAGTGGATGGGGTAGTCACTAGCTGGTGAATGAATTCACTCCTCAGACCAGAACAGGAAAAATGGCTTATTGAATACACCACAAAGGGTGATAAGTTGGAGAGCAGAGATCTAACTGGAGGGATAAGACACTAGGCTGCAGGGGTTTCTATTTGGGAAAGGTACTTTTTATGGTTAACATAAGTTTCTTTGTGGGGTTTCCTGCCCATGCAATTCATGCCATGTGAAGGTGTACAGTTACAATCGTTTGGCAGATAGTCCTGGGAGGTTAGCATGAGACACTGCGCACTTAGCTTCAAGTTGTGCAAACTCTGGTATGCAAATGGGGGCTATGCAAATCAGGATCATGCAAATAAGAGCAGTTCCAGTCGAAGTGTGAGTCAGAGAACAGAGGCGGTAGCTCTGCCGCATCAGATAATAGAACCCCACAGGTTAGCAGTTTGTAATTCCTAGACCAAGCTTGTGGAGCTTTCTCCACTGGGAGGCCGGCTCCTTTTTCCGGTCTTGCATTACTGGCTTTTCTCAACAAGAATTTCTGATAAGTCACTTAGAGAAAAGAAACAGGGGTTCTAGTTTTCACTTCGAAGAGCCGTCAGCATGAGTTCACCAGTGTTGGTGTTGATGCATCCTGTAGCTGGGTCCTGTTAGATCATGGGCCTGCCACTCGAAGATGTTTGTCACTCTAAGACCAGGTCTGGCAGCCAGGAGAAATCAGGCCACATTCTCTCACTGATAGGATAAAATCCGTCTTGGTGGTCCGACTTCACCCCACATTCGGTGTGATGGAAGTGAGTGGTAAGTGTTGGTGCCACTTTTAAGCAACTAAGAGGCACAGATCGGGTGGCTCTTAAGTCAGGCATATCTGAAGTCCACTATGCTTGGCCTGTAAAGAATGTCCTAGCATCTAAAAAAAATATTTGTTGGGGCTCATTTGTTAAAGCTGTTCTTCTCCAAATACATTCTTTGTTTTGTTTTGTTTTTATTTGAGATAGGGTCTCACTATGTAGTCCTGGCTGGCCTGGCACTTGCTATGTAGACCAGGATGATCTCAAACTCAGAGAGATCTTTCTGCCTCTGCCTCCAAAGATCTGGGATTAAAGGTGTGTGTGAAACCCAACTGGATTTTTGTTTTGTTTTATTTTCTTTTGTTTTTGACAACAGTTATTAAGCTTTCCAAACACAGTTAACATGAACAAATAATTAAGGAAAACTAATTTGAAAATTAAGTCTACAGATTTAGTCTACAGATTTACCAATGTCCAATGCTGATTAATGTTCAGAAGGCTCTATAATACTAGAGGTATATATTAATATAAAAGAGCCAGAGATAATTAGCATCATTACGCAGAACTATATAGAAGCCTTTTATGCATTAACTTAGCTTCTAGATATGAAGTAAAATTTAAAATCCTTAGTTCAGTAGGATGAATCCATAGCATTGATTATCAAAATTTTAGAGCATTTATAAATTCAGGGAACAAAGATAATTATTACAAACAAATAGTATGCAAATACCTCTTACATTTACAATTACAAAACACTTAGGGAAAATAGAAAGTATTTCAAATAGCAAGATGGCCCAAGTGGGAGGTTTTTCCATCTGAATATATTGAAAATAGCACTTGCTGATCACTTTGCATATAGTAAACTTTTGTGACTTTAACTCTACAAACTTTGCACATTATATAAAGTTCAGATACACAGTTATGCCTATTCCTAGTCACAGATACTAAGGCATTCAATGTAGTAACATCACTTTCAAATAGTGATTTACAAGTAGTCATGTCAAAGGCTTTAACACAGATCCTTAAATAAACTTTGACTTTGAGACTTTCCTAAGCAGACACTCATCCTTAATAAGTAGGTTGAAAGCCACATTAATAATGAAAAGCAGAAAAAGGGAAATTTATTCAATATGGCCACGCTGGGAAGAGTTGCAAGGGGCTCCAGGGACCCTTCAAGTCTGTCTGGGGCTCTGGCTGGAGACTTGGGTTTAAGTAGAGGGCTAGAGTTTGTCACAGCTGAGCAGTCTAGATCTAGCTGGGGTCCCCACTTACCATTACCTCAGCTGCAGTCTCCCCTGCAAGGCCCTCTGACAAGCTACCAGAGACAATCCCTACCTCTGGCTGACCCAGGCCTTTAGCTCTTTTCATCTCCCAGCACGAAATTCCTGGGCAAATCCCAACTTCACGGGGGTCTATTGTTTCATTGGTTTGATGGGCAAGTGAGGGACAGTATCTTTTAAGATAGTTTCATTTTTATCAGGTCAGTTACAATCTGTTTCCGCCAGATCGGAAGTGGGGGACACATTCTCGGAGTCTCATCAACTAATATGGACAGGAGGCAGAAAATGGTCAGACAATTTTAGGGCAGGGACTCCAAAATGACCAACTCTAATCCTTTCCCTGGGGTGAAGCTGGAAACAACCTCATTCCTGTCAGCAGCTCTGCCCTTGCCAGAGGCCAGCAATGCCCAAGGGAAGTGTGGTTTGCTTTCTTCCCCTAAATGAGAACCTTACCTGCAAACTTTATGTAGGATGTGACTGAAACTGGGAGTCGCCTGGACACCTCATGGATGGGCTACTATTTGGACTGACCACTGGCCCACACCTCACCCCGGTTTCTGTCAAAAGTCACAGAAAAGCCTCTAGACTAACAGTTTGGTGTTCTTCCCCTTTTCTGGGACCCACTCATGCTTTATATGAATTCTCCCTCTCCTTCTCTCCTCTTCCTCTCTCTTGTTCTCTCTCTCTCTCTCATTTTTCTTTTGTTTCTTTCTCAGAAGCTCAATATAATACAATTTCTTTCCAAACTGTGCTTTGAAATTCTTTGAATTCATGAGACAAGAACCGAAGCCAACTGGCTCTGTGGAAGTTGTGTGCGGCTTTGAGCTCTCAGCACCAGAGATGAGAAAACCTTCATCACTTTCAAAGATCCCTACTTCTCCCTACCTTGTCCTATACCACTAATAGTGGCTGAGAACCCTTGTCCTTGTCCTTCTCTGACTGTTATCTATCTGTCTATTTGTCTCATTAAACATATACTTAGGAGAGTCAGTCAGAGGCAAGCACAAGCCTCCGAGAGAGAGGCTCTATGTATTTTTCCTGGTCTCTTATAAGTGTCTTTACCACACCCACCCCCCTCAGACTTTGTTCTGAATTGAGACTTAGTTGACCCACCCTGCACCTTCAAGATCCCCTAGTGGGATTCTCTCTGTGGTAATTGCTTCTTCTCCTGGACTCCCTAGGAGTGAAGTCTTCTGTGACCAACTGCTATCCCAGGTCTCTGGCCTAGCAGGTTCTGGTCTTCACTCTGGGAAGAAGAAAAAAGTTAACACATTCTGCACGTGAATCTACAGCTTTCTCTTTGGGACGGAGAGTTAAGATGTTGTCTGTGCTGTGGCCCTAACAGCAATCACTAATTTATGGTCCTAACTTGGCTCCTCTGTCTTCTTTGTCACACACACTATGTTGAACTAAATCACATGATGTGAGACTTCCCACCAGCCTCAGCGAACTTATAACAATTAAAACACACAAACAAAAACCAACAACAACAAAAAAACAACTCTGTTCTGGGGACTTCTTAGAAGACTTTTCAGGCAGGTCTCTGAGAAGGCTCCTTGCCCCCTCCTCCACCTCCTCTGGCCCTCCGTCTCAGGGCAGATCTCTTTCCACTCTCCCTCTCTTTCCTTTCTCCTTCTGCCCCAACCAATAGCTCTCTTATTTTCACTTTTATTGAAGTTCTTTTTCAGATGGTAAAGGAAGGTTTTTCTTTCCTTTAAGTTTCCTATTATTCTTGCCCTGCCCCCATATATTGTACCATTTTCTGTCTAGTGCTGTCTGTTCTAGTTTGCTTTTTGCTGTGATAAACACTAACCAAAAGCAACTTGAGGAGGGAAGGGTTTATTTGGCTTATACTTCTAGATCACGGCCTATCACCGAGGGAAGTCAGGGCAGGCTGGTATTTAAGTCAGGAACCTGGAGCAGAAACCACAGAGGACTCATTCCTCAGCTTGGGTTCAGCTAACATTTTTTTTTTTCGAGACAGGGTTTCTCTGTGTAGCCCTGGCTGTCCTGGACTCACTTTGTAGACCAGGCTGGCCTCGAACTCGCAAAGATCCGCCTGCCTCTGCCTCCCAAGTGCTGGGATTAAAGGTGTGCGCCACCATCGCCCGGCTCAGCTAACATTTTTTATACAGCCCAGGACTACTTCCTCCGGGAAGGCACTAACCCACATCAATCATCAATTGAGACAACATGTCACAAACAACCACAAGCCGATCTGATCTTTCCTCCCCAGCTGAGATAACTCTAGATTGTGGCAGCTGAAGCTGACTAGAACCCTTCCCCTCCCACCTCAAGGATTCTTGGCTCCTTCTCCCAGTGGATTTGTTTCTGAAGGGTAATTATGGGACCCCCCTTCCTCTCCTGGACTGACTGCTGTTGTTTTGGTATTACCTTACTATTTAACATCAGGATGATCGTGATGGAGGTGGGGCGACATATAATGGCACCTTTGTAGTCTATATTTTAAGTGCAGAAAGCAATAAGGAGAGAAACGCCAGCATTATGGATCCAAGGCTGATCACCTGACCCAGAGGGCAGAACTGGAGTCTGGTAGATTGACTGTCCATGTTTCTGTTTCCTATATGATCAGCTGAAGTAGGCTCTGGAAAGAAAGCTGATGACAGAGGAAACATTCGCTTCCCTGCCGTTCTGCTCCACAGGACTCAGGAAGCCTCAGGTCTAAACCCACCATCCCCCTTCCCACTCATTGCTGGGGCTGCTGTTGCCCAGCCCTGACCGGTGTTCAAGCACAATGACAGTTTGTATGCATATCCAGTGTAGTCACGAGAGGTGAGGACTGAGCTGGGCACTGCACCGCACCTCTAGCTGGAGAATTGGGGTTCCGAGGTTAACAGGGGATAACATCTGTGAAAGTTTTAGTGTTGGGAAGATGGGACCAACCAGGATGAACAGAGATTTCAGGTGGGAGACATTAGGTGGTCAAAACTTGATAAGTCCTGTGATAGAAAAAGGTTAGAGACAGGAGGAAAAACACCATGCCTTATCTTAAATTTCAGCTACTTGTAAAAGACTGGCCCGGCCTGACCCATTTTCTGCTTCTGCAAATTTGCATACTGAAATGTGCTTGCTGCTAGAATCCCACACACCTGTCTTTACTAGTCTCCACCCCTCACTGTGGTCCCTAGTCACATAGTCCCTTGTATTCACTGGTTGAAAAACTAGGAGTTCCTGCACTTCCTATATAAGCAAATATATTTATCCCTCTCAGGTCTCTGAGGTGGTTGAAGAATAGACAGCTAGAGTCTCATAGTTAAATTTTGAACTGTTTAGGAATCAAGAGGGTGTTATAGATCTAAGAAGATACTCTTAAAAGTGTGTTGCAAGATAGTATGAATGTTGAGTCACATATAGACCTTTAAACTCATGGAGTTGGTTAGATAGTAGAATGTTAAAGTCAGGGGCCAAATATGTATAAACTGGACATTGGGAAGGTATACTGGGCCATTTAACTCATAAATGTGGCATATTTATATCTATTGTTTTGTATAATACTTACTGTTATAAGAGAAGGAACCATCTGTTGGACTGAAAGGGGAAACTTCTGGGGGGAAGAGGGTGGAAGGGCGGGATAGGAAGGGGGAATAGGGAGGGGTTTGTTACTGAGATGTAACTTGAAGAAAAAAAATAAAGTATTTAAAAAAAAAAACTAGGAGTTAAACAGATTCTGATAGGCAGAGTATGTTTCTTTAATAGTCCAAGGGACTGTGGTGCTCAGATATTATAGTTAACCAATGGGATGTTATTTGGACAACCATTTCTTACTAATGAGTCTCCTCTTGATATATATACATATAGATGTATATATTCACATATATATGTGTGTATATGATTATACATTATATATATATATATTTTCCCCCCAGATATAGGAAAAACCTTGGCTCAATTCAGCACTGCAGTGTCTACCTGCAGCTGAGAAAAATGGGCCTAGCTTCTTAAATGATGAGGCCCAATCTAAAAAACAAAACATAAACCATATTTCCCATTTATGGAACACTCTGGAAGAGTACTTCCCACAGCTGTAACATGTTCTTCTGCACCCTCACCACACACGCTCCCCAATTAAGAGTCTGTTGTCAAACTCAAAGGCTTGAGGAAACTAATCAGGGTACATCAGTAGAATGTCCCTGACAATCTTTTTTTTTTTTTTAAGAGAGATTTCTCATTTACATTGTCAATTGATGTCTGGTTGTGACCTCAAGAAATAGAGTCTTGGTTTCACTCAGGTTTGGTTCATAGTGTCCACTCCCACTGGACATGACACCTGGTACACAGGGGCAGAGGTCTCCATTGCTGGGAGGGCAGTGCCAATGGGACAATTACTTTAACTGACTCCTCTTACAAAGTTTCCTGTCCTTTGTTCCCTATGCAGGAGTCAGGCGTGATAAACAGCCAATTGCACAGCTACCCTATGATCTGCTAAGTAAAATATCAGTGCAGATATGGAGAAGACCATGTCTCTGACCTTATCCTCCTACAGGGCTCTAGCACACACTCTAGACAGCTGCACAAATACGTTTCACCTTCCTAAGCAAGCCTTGGGTGAGTCATGATGTCAAAGGACTTTCCCCTGTAACATTGTCTCTTAATGTTCTCCACAAGATTGTAATAGCGGAGACTGAATGGTTGACTTCCTAAAGCTGACGCTGGCCGATAAAAGGCACCTCGAGATCCTGAGCCTTCTTCAGGACTTACGTCTTGCAGTGGACATGTTTTCTTCTGTTAGCAAAGGCAAAACTTCTAAGTACACTCTTAGCGGAATTATAGTAGTACTAGCAGTTTCACTTTCTGTGTGTTGTAGGTGCTACCTCACACATGCAGCATGCTTCAAGGAGGCACCCTGTCACCAAATGTTTGTCTTTCATTCTGAATCTTTGAAATCTGTTAAGTTCTATCATGGCACAATATTAGGTAGACCCTCTTCTGAGTCACTCTGATTGTTGCCCTCCACCACTCCTTTTGATATCTGAAGCTAGAGTGGTTGTCACCTCCAAACTCCTAATGAGTTAGGGTGACCTCTGAGAGTGGGGAATGAGGGACTAGGAGCTAAATGGATTCCCTGGTAGGCAGACAGACCGGGAGAAGGGCTATGGCTACATAAAAGAAGTGGCAAACTTCCAAGTTTGCCAGCTTCTTCCTCACATTCCTGGCCTGAGACAAAAGCCTGGCAGCTTGTAATTAAGGCTTAGTAGCTCTCTTACCAGCCGGGCCTCCTGTTGATGGTCTGTCTAGAAAAGTTCAAGACTCCATCAGGACATGTTTACACAACAGTCGTGGGCCAATCAGCCATGCTGTCTTTCTTCAAACAAACCAACCCTAAATTAGGAGAGGAAGATTCTTCAAAGACTTTATTTTAGCCCAGCCCTCATGAAGAGGCTGGGTACTGGCTTCCTTAGCCCTCTCTGCTTTGTAGGTGGTCTTTTTCTCTGTTTGTCTGCTGTGTGTGTGTGTGTGTGTGTGTGTGTTTCCTCAGCCCAAATAAAAAGGGCTATTTTATCAACTGGTTCTGTCTGTGCTTGTCTACTGTGTTTGAGATTTTCCCTGCTCTAAAATTGTCCCGCCTTTTAATTCTTTAACTGGCAGATTAAACAAACCTGATCAAGATCCTTAGATGTGCTGGTTAGTTTATGTCAACTTGACACAAGCTGGAGTCATCTGAAAGGAAGGAACCTCAATTTAAAAAAATGCCTCCATAAGATCGGGCTGTAAAGCATTTTCTTAATTAGTGATTAATGAGGGAGGGCCCGGGCCCTATCCATTGTAGGTGGTGCCATCCCTGGTCTGGTGGTGTTCTACAAGAAGGCAGGCTGAGCAAGCCAATAAGCAGCATCCCAACATGGTTTTTGCATGAGCTCCTGCCTCCAGGTTCCTGCCCTGTTTGAGATTCTGCTCTGACTTCCTTTAGTGATGGACTACAACGATGAAGTGTAAGCCAAGTAAACCCTTTACTCTCCAACTTGCTTTTTTTGTCATGGTGTTTCACCGCAGCAATTGAAACCCTAACTAAGTCAAATGCTAACATCATTATGTAGGCTAAAACTTGAACTCCCCAATGACGAAAAAAGCCAAGAATGATGCTCTACTACTTATAAATATCCTGAGTGACTGGAGCTGGAAATCAGGTTTTTAGGCAGTTGCTTCCATAAATCCAGTGCTTGTTCTGAGAGCAGTGTTTCCTGTTTTCCCAAGACAGTCATTACTGTTAACATACAAGATACCCAGGCTCCCATACTCAGAGTCATACCACCACTGAGCCTGTTCCTGTGTATGTGGAAAACTTGATTTTATATACTATGTACACCTATGCAAACATATCTGATGCCAAGAAAAGCTCAATAATTACATGGCAATTTGCCAATTAGTTCTTTTGGAATGCAGTTCTAGAGCAAAACAATCTCCATTTTCATCAGATCAGCTCTGCCTGCTTACAAGAGTCCTTCGTCACCAGGTGCCCTGACTCTTGCCATTCCCTCACAGAAGTGGGTAGGGAGCAGCTCCTCTCAGCCACTTGTAGCAATTTTACCTTAATTGGGCCTGGGTGAATTCAAGAAGTCTTGGGAGGGGTGCAGGTATGTAAGGTGGGGAAGATTAATGGAGGGAGTACCATCAATGGAGAAACCATTGTCCATGTTGGGTGAAGACTTTTCAGTGAAGCTGATTTATGGCCACCCATAAATCCTTACTCATGCTCTGTAAGTAAACCCAATACATCCACTGGTAGACTCAAAGTACCCTTGGTTCGTTGCTGGGACCCCAGGAGTAGGGATAGTCCTTGTTTACATTTCCCCACCGAAGGAATTCTTGAAACATTAGCAAAATACTTTTCAGTGCATTTTCTCATTTGTTAGTCTCATTTTTCTGTACAGCTACTCTGTTGAGTATGGCAGTATTTTTTTAATTAATAAATTTATTTATTTGTTGCTTCAGGTTACATCTCCATCATATTGTCCTCTTTCCCCACTTCCCAGCCCCGCCGCCCCCCCAAAGGATGGCAGTATTTCTTGAGGGAAGAGTACATATATTTTCTTCAATTTGTAGTAAAGCAAGTTGCCTATACAAATGCATATGGCACATTGCAAGCCTGGGTTTCTTCTTAGTTAACAAACCTAAGGAAATTTTCACTGGCACAATGTGTATCCATCAAATGGCTGTCAACTAAACTCCTACAGGAGCTACAGAACAAAAGATGATGAACTATGTTGATATCACCCTATATATCCCTGACAAAAAATGAAAAGCACAGCACTTCACGCAGCTACAACTATTTATGCTATCCCTTCTTAAGGAGTGTTGCAGGAGAGATTGCAAGGAGTGTGGTGAGGGGGCGGTGTGTGAATGTAGGAGCCAGAAGACAGGGAGACTTGAAACACTATCTTTAGGGCATGGTACAGCTATTGAAAACATGATCTCACAGTAGCTATGGTTGCCTGCACAAGCCTGTCAACAATCAATCATGGACAGAGGCGTTCATGAGCCCTCTCCTCAAGAAACTTTTGGCAACTGATAGATTCTAGGGGAGTCCAGCTGTGTACCAAATGTGAGCCTACCAAGCTCCAAAGGACCATTCCAAACCTATGGTCGCATGGACTGTCTTGGCTGAAATCAGAGGGTCACAAAACAAAGACAAAGTATAACAGTTTGGACATGGACAGCGTTCTGTAGTGAACTGAGTAGGAGGGAGATGAGAATGCGGAGAGTTAAGAGTAAACAAGAAGTACTATATACATGCATGAAATGCCAAAGAGCAAATTTAAACAAGGAAAAAAGAACTGAATCTGCTGGATCGAGTCATTTACTTCCTAGTTCAACAGAAGTTGAAAAATCACCTGTGATATTAATTTGTGTAAAACCTCCCAATCTCAGATGTGATTCAAAAGCCATTTTTACAAAGCAAAGTTAGAATCCTCAGCTTTTTGCTTGCAAATGTCTAAACCCATTCATCAGCCATTCTCATAAATGCCAAGTTTACATTTTTTTCCTTTTTTCTAGATGAGATAAATATGTACAGGTTTGCTGAATTCCTCTAACAGCACAGTCACATATAAGACTAGGAAAAACAGCCGCTAGTCCTTTTCCTACTTTTGGATGTGATTTTCAATCAAAGCTCCCCTTAGACAAGTCTCCATCCATTTTATTGTTCTCTCACTTAAAAAGTGCAATCAGCAAACATTTATTCAGCCCTGCTGCGTGTTCGGCATGAACTGCAGGGGGTTGGCTGCAGACACCCAGATTTCTTAGCCTTTATTGAGTTCCAGCCTCAGAAATCTTGTGTGTCACACAAAGGTAGGTGACATTACAGAAAGATGACTGAAGTACTGGAGCCTACAATTGTATGGAATGACTTGACATCTTAGGCTTGCAGAGATAGAAAGATACAGAACTTCAAGAGTCTGGAGGGCAAGAGGACTTAAAGATGCCTCTGTAGTAAGACAAGGGCATGTGACACCTTTGAGACAAGGGACCACAGCTCGAAGGTTGTGACTAGCCTGAGCTGATTCACAGAAACAGACGTTAAAGACCATTGAAGGTTCATTTACAAGCTGAAAATGCTCACAGACATTCCATTCTGCTTCCATGAATGGAAGGAAATCGTGAGATTTGAGCCTAACCATGGATGCTCAGGGGGTAAATATTTAGCAGTAAGATATATCCTCCCGGCAACAATAAAGTGACCTGATCAGCCTTTGTCTCACTCTCCTGGCAGAACAAAGAATCCTAAAAGAATAGGCTATGAAGGAAAGGGGAAAGAGCATATTAATTCCCTGTAGTACCAATAGGAGAGCCATTCTACTGTTTGATTACAGTTAATATCGGGATCCCAGGTTTCTCACAAAAACATTTTTTTTTCCTCCTATAGTAGTAAGAAAAATGTCTTCACAACCCACTTCAGCTCACTTTTCTTTTTGATGGTGTCTGGGGAGGGGGAGCACAGCGAAGTGTCGTAATATCTAATTGGGAAATAAGAGATGACTTCTCCATGGAGGATGTGTGCTTCAGCACTGGACCTCTGAGTTGAAAAAGAACCATTTAGAGTAAGCAGTACCACCGGCCCTTCCAAGGTCTGCCTACCTTCCCTGCTACCTGCCTCCCTAAACCCTCACTGCTTTCATGTGCCTCCTCTCTAGGATTAGGGCAAGAGCATCATCTGCAAAGTCCACTCATGGTTTGAATGAGAATGTCTCTCGTGTTGGCTCGTATGTTTGAATACTTGGTCTCTGGTTGGTGGCTGCTTGAGGAGGATTAGGAAGTGTGGCCTTGCTGGAAGAAGTACACCACTGGGGTTGGGCTTTGCACTTTCAAAAGACTTGTGCCATTTTTCTTAGTTCTCTCTGCCTTCTGCTTGTGGATCCAGAGGTGAGTTCTTAGCTGTTCCTGCTGCTGCGTATTTGCTCTGGTGATCATGGTCTCTAGTCCTTTGAAACCATAAGCCAAATTAAATGCTTTGTTTTATTAATTGCCCTGGTCTAGGTGTTTTGTCAGGGCAACAGAAAAGTAGTTAGGACAAAAACTGGTTATGGTTACCAGGTTATGGGTTTTGCTATGACAGACATGACCATGTTTTGGGGAGGACTTGTGAAGTTTTTTGGTACTTTGGACAAGAAAAGTAGTTGATGTCAGGAGAACTTAATGGGACATTCCCTTAAGAGCCTGGAAGACAGTAGTGTCAAGAGCTATGCACTAGATGGGGAAACCCAACTCAAGAGGTTTCAGAAGAAAACAACATTAGCAAGAGGCCATTTTCTTCTTTTATTTCCTTGTCGTAAGAATTTGCCTGAGGCTAAATTTAAAGTAATGGATTAATTTCTTTGAAGGAGGAGATTTCACAGCCAACTATTATTGACCGGGTTGCATGGATATTAGTAATCACTCTGATACAGGAATACAAAGGAAAGAGCAAGCCGGTAAGCAACGCTCCTCCACGGCCTCTGCTTCCACATTCTTGCCTTCTTTGAAGATGGACTGTGGCCTGAGAATTGTAAGCTGGGACAAGCCCTCTCCTCCCCAGGCTGCTCATGGTCATGACCTTATCACAGCAATGAAAGATCTAAGATGACCTCTAGTGTATCTACTCTTGACCATGGTATGCAGCCATTTGATTGAACCAGATCCAGGAGGAATTCCCTATGCAGCCCAGGCTTGCCTTGAACTATGATCCTCCTGCCTCTAGTTGCTGAGTACTAGGATTACAGATGTGCACGACTATGCCCAGTAACTTTTGTAACTAAGTTAATGTAACTAAAGTTCATGTTACAGTAACTTTATATAATTGTGTGTCACTGTTTACCTCTTAACCCAGCTATCATCTAAATAATTGAGTCTCTATATTATTTGTTAAACAGGCTTTAGAACACAAAAACTGGACAGTTATTACTTAACCCACTAAGCTAGTCTGGATTCCCCCTAGTTTAAATCTCAGAGATACTTGGACATTGTGGCTTTCCTGCTTCAGCGGAACCTCCTGTCTCTCCTGCCTCTGCCCCTTCTCAATCCCCCTCCTTCTCTCCTTAACTCCTCCCCACCTTGAGGGCAGGAAGTCCAGCCCTATTCTCTCCCCTGCTCAGTGATTGGCTGTAAGCTTCTTTATTGGCATATCAGGGGACAACTGGGGAGCAGGGTTTACACAGCATTGAGACATGAGCTCTTCAGAACAAGGGCTGGAGCCAGACATGGGGGGTGGGGGTTGCAGAAGTCAGCATTTGAATTACACAATAACCTTATGCCTACAAGCTAAGTCCATGAAAACTAATGAGCTTCCAGACAGGGAATGATACCTACAAGCCGTGCTGTCCCTATCAACTAAAAGCACCATGCCCATGGGAACCGTGGCTTCGGAAAGAACCGACCCAAGATGCATGATAACCAAATGTCCTGTTTCTAGATGAAACTGTCCTAAATTCTGCTGAGGAATGCCACTAAGACCAAAGGAGGTCTCGAGATGCAAAGGAACAGAAACTGTGGAGATAGAAATGGAGAAATGTTTCCATTCTTCTGTGTTGTACAGCAAGGAATAAAGTGCAGAACATTGCTTCAGGATCGCTTTCAACTAGCCATTATTGTAACTTTAAAAAAAATGGATGTAGATGGTGTAAAAACAAACCCAAACTAGATGGTTTAAAAGGTTAACCCAATTAGTGAAATTCAATGTCCAGATATGGAATCCAACAGACTTGAATCCAACCTGCTCTGCCCCAGCCTTGCACCGTCTGTTGAACCTCTCGGCTACACACTTTCATTTGTAAAAAGGAAGCAATAACACTGCTTTCCTCACAGACTGGGTGACGTCTTAATAAGGTGCACCATGCAGAAAGTTTAGCAGGAGGGGGAGTAGCTCAGATCCCTAATGTTCTTGGCAAGGCATCTCAAGCCTGTCCCTAGCCAGGCTCTGAGCCGGACCCCTGTTGCGGAAGCCCCTTCAGTACATAAGCCAGGCAGCAAACAGAAACAAGAGAGAAAAGATCTGTTTGGTTCACGATTTCCACCTGCCATGATCTAGCAACTCAGCTCCCCGTGGAGGAAGTGTGTTGATGAAGAAGGCTGTTTGTATCAGAACTGACCAGAAAGCAGACAGCATGGCTGCAAACAAGAGCGAGGCGTACGCTCCCCAGACTCACTCCTAGGGCCACTAGCTGGGGGACAAGTCTTCAAAGTGTGAGACTGCGGGCAACGTTTCTGATTGAAGCCACAACACCAGACATTTGTTCCCCAGGCCGGCAGCTGAATCCTGCGCTACATTCTCTGTTTGCCTTATTTGAGACGTCATCATACGCATAATTAGGCAGATGAGATGACTCCCCGCTTAAATCAGAAATAAAATGGGCAGTTACAAATATGATAACGTGGATCCAGGTAGCGGGAACGAAAGGGAGATGGCAGCTTCAGAATAAAGTGGGAAGTTGATGGGACTTGGCAACGTCTGAAGAGGCTATTATGCAGGGTTGTAGGTTATAGAATGATGCACTGCCACTGAGAGAGAACTGAAAGTCAGAGCACAGAATGTCTGCCAGGAAGAAACAGTTCCAAGGTTTAAGAAAGACCCAAAAGCAACACCAATAGACATGCAAACATGGAAGAGGGAAAATGTCTACATTCTCATTTTTATTGTAGACTCAAAGAGAGTCAAACAAGTGTGCTCTTTGGTACTTGAGCAAGATGGAACTGTGACCTGGCTCTCCTATCACATGTCTCTGGTAGTCTTCTCACCATTACTGAACTAGGCTCCAGAGCCGCTGTTCTTGAGTCACACTTCGCAAGGCTTCCACTAGCTTCCTCCTTCCGGGAAAGTGCCTCACACCCATCCTGCTGTCTCCAAGGAACCTCCTATTGCAGAACAACAATGCTGTTGTGAAGTGAGGTGACAACAGGAGCCTCCTATCCCTATTAGAGTTTCTAGAGCAGTGGTTCTCTACCTTCCTAATGCTGTGACCCTTTAATGCAGTTCCTCATGTTGTGAGGACCCCCAACCATAAAAGTATCTTCATTGTTATTTCATAACTGTAATTTTGCTAGTTATGAATCGTAATGTAAATATCTGATATTCATGGCATCTGGTATGTGACCTCTGTGAAAGGGTCATTCGACTTCCAAAGGGGTCTTGTCCCACAGATTGAGAACCATTGTTCTAGAGAATCAGAGGAACTTATTTTTTTTTTTCAGGAACCCTCTTTGCTCCAATCATATTGCAAGTTCGAGAATTGTCTACCGTCAATATGTATCATTTATACTTAAATTTGTCTCTGCCTGTGACGGCATCCTCTGAGCTCTGATTTTGTGATCTGGAGTCTGACTATTAAGAGATTTACTAATTGTGGGAGTTTGGGAAAGATTTTTAACTCTGCCCCTATTTTCTCATATATAAAAGTTAATAGTTCTTAGGTCAAAAGTAGGGCTAAGCGCTGGGTAGGGAAGCCTAAGTCAGAAACCTTAGCACATGGAGGCAGGGTGATCAGGAGTTCAAGATCATCCTTAGTTACATAGCTAAGTTCAAGGACAGCATGAGCCACACAAGTCCTGTCTCGAAGCAAACACACAACAGAGCTTCAGTGCCCAATGCATCGTGTAAATGGTGAGCTATTAACAGTCTGCTTCTGATTGACTGAACTAACTGTTATCATAGCCGTCTCACATTTTCTCCAAGACAAATCACTATAGTCAATAATGAACTCTACATGTGCTTGGAAGTTGATAAGGGAGTACATCTTAAGTGTTCTCACCACAAAAACTCTGAGGCAATATAGATAACATCTCAGCTTGACAATGCATACATGTTGAACATCATGTTATATTATGGATGAGGGTGACTTGGATTTATTTTTCTGCTTACTCTGTCAATTCCTTCTGGCTTTCCTTGTGTTCATTGTAACATTTACATCTAGCGAGGTTTGTCCTTAATTCATTATTTGTTCTATTTTGTTGGTAATATGATTAAAATATTACTTTTTCTGTGAGTCTGGTTTTGGCCATCTTATGTGTAATAATTTGATTACAGTCCAGCTCTAAAAATTCAATGTTGACTTCAATTTGGAAAGGAAATTTTAGGCCAGGTGTTCTGATTTAGGCCTGTAATCACAGCACTCACAAGGTAGAGGCAACAGACAGTCAGTTCAAGGCAAACTTGAGGTACAAAACTGAGGACAGCTTAGACCCTCTCTCAAAAGAAAATATAGGCATTTAAAAATTTCCAAAGGCAGGTTTCCTGTCCTTTCTGGTCTGGTTATTAGTTGCTGGTTCTGCCTTTGTCTCAAACTACGTGGAGATTTGTCTTAGCACCTGACAAGTTCAGCTTCAAGAAAACAAAAAGTTTCAGAGAAAATAAAAGGAACTCTCCATTTGGAGGGGGACCAGGTATTTATTACTAGTGTTGAGATTATCCGCACTCCATGTCCATGTCTGTAGGTTTACTCATCATAGGTGAGTAGGTGAGGACTGGTGGTTTGTTTTCCCTCTCATTTCTAGACCCTTGTTGATCTTTTTTTTTTTTTGATCTTTTTTTTATCTTTTTTTAATAATTTATTTTTTATTTCTTCAAGTTACATCTCAATCGCATTCCCCTCCCTACTCCCCCCCTCCAGTCCCACCTCCAACCCCCCATTCTCTTCCCTTTTTTTTAAGTTTAAGGTATATCTTATTTCCCCCAACAGTTCCCCTTTTCAGTCCAACAAATAGTTCTTTCTCTTATAACAATAGATACAATACAAAACAACAGAGGTAATTAGGCCACAGTTATGAGGGTTATATGGCTTAGGGTACATTCCCAATGTCCAGTCCATATGTATTTGGTACCTGATTTTAACTTTCTACTATCTAACCATCTCCATAAGTTTAAAGTTCTATATCTAACTCAACATTCATACTAACTTGCAACACAATCTTAAAAGCATCATCCTAGATCTATAACACTCTCTTGACTCCTAAACTACTCAAAATTTAATTATGAGACTGTAGATATCTGTTCTTCAACCACCTCAGAGACCTGAGAGGGATAAATATATCTGATTTTATAGGAAGTACAGGGCCTGCAGCTTCCAAAACTAAGAAATGACATACCAGTGGCTGCCTGGGCAGTTCCCATTTTCTCTCCATACATTACAGCATCGATCTTCAGTCATTTGGCCCCGTTTCTCTGACAGACATTTATTGTAGAGCAGGGGTTATGAAGGACTTGCCTACCCTGTCTTGGCAGAGCTAGGCTGTCGACTTACCTGCTTCCAAGTTTTGTCCTTTTTGGACAGCATTCTGTCTACAGTTGGAGCAAGGGGTTTTTCCTGCCAAGAGATAGGCTTGTGACTAATTCAATCATCTCCCACTGGAGATTCTTCGATGCTCATCTTCTACTTGGAGGAGAATAGGGGGTGCTGTCAGGAGTTGATATGTCTTGATATAAAAAAAAACTAAAGTTAAGAAAACGTCTGTGAATGCCATATTCTGCAGTTCTCTTGAGGTTTTTGAAGAAGCCCTATCTATCTCTTATATTAGGATAAGCAGATGTTGCTTGTCTCTTAGCAGCTTTATTTCTGATTAGCTTAGAAAATAACTATAATAGACTGTCATAGTATCTAACACAATGACTGGCTTGCATGACTATTAGTTTGCATTTCTTAATTATCCTAAACA
Source organism: Lophiomys imhausi (assembly GCA_907164525.1). Classification (NCBI taxonomy): domain Eukaryota; kingdom Metazoa; phylum Chordata; class Mammalia; order Rodentia; family Muridae; genus Lophiomys; species Lophiomys imhausi. Next base: position 156,137 of record CAJQZJ010033435.1, read on the forward strand.
GTTTATGACAATTAGTAGCAAAAGGCCGAAACTTCACATTTTATTTTTTTTCTTTACACCCTAACCCTTCCATCCCATTTCTCTGGGGTGGGGTGTCCCTATATAACAATACCTCATCTCAGTTCAGAGGTCGTATGAGGGCCAAGAGCCTCCTCATTCATTGGGGGTCTACGAGGCAGTACGACCAGTGAAAAGTGTCTCATTGCCCGGGAGAGAGAACTAAAAAACAAACAAACAAATAAGCAGACAAACAGATAAAAAATAGAAAAATAAAAAATAAAAAGTCTATGTCCATGGTCCCTTTGGTGTGTTAGTTGTAGTATTGATATCCCCTACTATATAGCTAAAATCCTACTACAAGTGAATAGATGCCATATGCATTCTTATGAGTCTGGGTTAGCTCACTCAGGATGAGATTTTCTAGTTCCATCCATTTGGCTACAAATTGCATAATTTCATTGTTCCTGATAGCTGAATAATATTCCACTGTGTAGATGTACCACAGTTTTTTAACCCATTCTTCGGCTGAGGGACATCTGGGTTGTTTCCAGTTTCTAGCTATTACAAATAAGGCTGCTATGAACATAGATGAGGAAACTTCCTTATGATTCCGTGAGGAGACAAGTGAGTGTATACCCAGAAGTGGTATGGCTGGGTCCTGAGGCAAAGTTATTCCAAGGTTTCTAAGATATCGCCAGACTGACCTCCATAGTGGTTGCACAAGCCTGCACTCCCACCAGCAATGGAGTAGGGTTCCCCTTTCTCCACACCCTTGCCAGCATGTGCTGTCATTTGAGCTTTTGATCTTAACCATTCTGACAGGTGTGAGATGGAATCTCAGAGTTGTCTTGAGTTGCATTTCTCTGATGATTAAGGATGTTGAGCATTTCTTCAAGTGTCTCTCAGCCATTAGGGATTCCTCCTTTGTGAATTCTCTATTTAGCTCTGTCCCCCATTTTTTGATTGGATTATTTGGTTTCTTGGCATTTAATTTCTTGAGTTCTTTGTAGATTTTGAATATTAGCCCTCTGTCAGATGTGGAGTTGGTGAAGATTTTCTCCCAGTCTGTAGGCTGCCATTTTGTTCGAATGACAGTGTGTTTTGCCTTACAGAAGTTTTCAGTTTCATGAGGTCCCATTTACTGATTGTTGGTCTTAGGTCCTGAGCTGTTGGTGTTCTGTTCAGGAAGTTGTCACCTGTGCCAATGAGTTCGAGGGTTTTTCCCACTTTCTCTTCTAGTAGATTTAGTGTGACAAGCCTTATGTTAAGGTCTTTGATCCACTTGGAATTAAGTTTTGTACAAAGTGATAAGTATGGGTCTAATTTCATTCTTTTACAAGTGGACATCCAGTTGGACCAGCACCATTTGTTGAAGATGCTGTCCTTCTTCCATTGTGCCATTTTGGCTTCTTTGTCAAAAATTAGGTGGCCATAAGTGTGTGGGTCTATTTCTGGATCTTCAATTCGATTCCATTGATCTACTGGTCTGTTTCTATACCAATACCATGCTGTTTTTACAACTATTGCTCTGTAGTACAGCTTGAAATCTGGGATGGTGATACCTCCAGATGTTTTTTTATTGCACAGGATTGATTAAGCTATTCTGGGCTTTTTGTTGTTCCATATGAAATTGAGAGTAGCTCTTTCCAAGTCTATAAAAAATTGTGTTGGTATTTTGATAGGAATTGCATTGAATCTATATATTGCTTTTGGTAGGATATCCATTTTTATTATGTTGATCCTACCTATCCATGAGCATGGGAGATCTTTCCATCTTCTAAAGGCCTCTTCCATTTCTTTCTTCAAGGGCTTGAAGTTCTTGTTGTACAGGTTCTTTACTTGCTTGGTTAGAGTTACCCTCCGGTATTTTATGTTGTTTGTGGCTATTGTGAAGGGGGTTGTTTCCCTTATTTCTTTCTCAGCCCATTTGTTTGTTGTAGAAAGAAGGGCTTCTGATTTTTTTGAATTAATTTTGTATACAGCTACTTTGCTGAAGGTGTTTATCAGCTGGAAGAGTTCTCTGGTGGAATTTTTGGGGTCGCTTATGTATACTATCATATCATCTGCAAATAGGGATAATTTGACTTCTTCGTTTCCAATATTTATCCCCTTGATCTCCTTTAGTTGTCTTATTGCCCTAGCAAGAACTTCAAGTACTATATTGAAGAGATATGGTGAAAGTGGACATCCTTGTCTTGTCCCTGAGTTTAGAGGAAATGCTTCAAGTTTCTCTCCATTTAATTTGATGTTGGCCACTGGCCTGCTGTATATTGCCTTTATTATTTCACCCTGATTCCTAAACCACACAAAGACCCCACAAAGAAAGAGAACTTCAGACCAATCTCCCTCATGAACATAGATGCAAAAATACTTAATAAAATACTTGAAAACCAAATTAAAAAACACATCAAAAGTATCATACACCATGATCAAGTAGGCTTCATCCCAGGAATGCAGGGATGGTTCAACATATGAAAGTCTATCAACGTAATTCACCATATAAACAAGATGAAAAAAAAAAACCACATGATAATCTCTCTAGATGCAGAAAAAGCATTTGACGTAATCCAACACCCCTTCATACTAAAAGTTCTGGAGAGAACGGGCATACAAGGACTGTACCCTTGTTGATCTTGACACTTACACTTCTGGAAAAACAGAAACTTCCCTGCCTCCACATGCTCTTTAAAATCTTCCTAAGTATCCAGGGTAGTTTCTGTTGACTGCACCCCAGCTAACAGTGGTGTGTATGGCAGGGTCCAGTGCAGCTATCGACTGTCCCCCAGCTGGGCACCTCGATGAAAATTATTTGGCCATCTTTAACCCCTTCACTACACTGTCATTCTGGGCTGCAGGCATGGAGAAGACCAAGGAGCAAGCATTGAGGATTAGACAGGACTAGGAAGGACAGTAGATTTATGTTCCCATCTCACAGAATGCAGGCTAGCTGAGCAGTCAGTGAATGCCCAGCTCCAAGCCTGGCTTACAGAAGCCATAAATATTGATGGCTAGCTAGCAGTTTCTGCTACAGTGCAGTTCTCCAGATAGATGCAGTCATGGGCACTCTAGTGCCACACCCATCTTGCCTGTCACGCAGGCCACGACTGCAGTGTGACATAATGCGTGTGCAGAGGTTTGGGGGATGGTCAGGTCCCAAGGAAAGTTTGGGGTCGGACCCCCTCATGCAGGCGGATGTTGGCCAGAAGCCTGGATATTTGTTGGGATGGATTCCTCATAACCCTGGGGGATTTTGAGGGCCCAGGATGTTTGGAGGACTTGGTTTCATTTTTGGTTGTTGTATTTATGGTGACCCCCACCTGGAGAGTACCATGGCACCCCCTATATTTAAGTTTACTCCACCTTTAGGAGAAAAATTGGATATTCCAGGAAAGACTATAGAAATGAAACTGGCTGCTGTGATTCAGACTCTGGAACACTTGCTAGAGAAAATACTTAGAAAAATATCTTTTAATAAATCTGAGAGTGTGCCGCTTGCTAAGCTTGTATGCTGTTTGCATAATAACAGATATTTCTTTATATGTAGCTTTGTATGATTTATAAAAGGAGAAGTTAGGACTGGGACCTAGAGGAAGAAGGAAATGAGATACTCAGAAAGAAATAAAATACCATTGTAAAGACATTCCTGTTAAAATGCTAGATGATGGTAAAAGAATAGCTTAGGTTTCATGAAAAGACTTAGGAGATCACGTCCTCCCTGGTAGACATTGAGTCCCTCTGATAAAGCTGAAGTATTAGGAGATATTGTTAAAGCTATCAAAAAACATTCCAATACTTGCTAGTGTAAAAGGGAAAGCAAGTAAGCATTCATGGTTATGAAAAACAATTGAGGAAGTAGAAAGAGATTTAGAAAAAAAGCATTGAAATACTGATTTGTTTCAGAATAAAACACAATGGTTAGGAACTGTCCGGTCCATTGACCACAGTCAATCGGGCCACCAAGAAGCTCAATGTTCCTTCCGTGTTCACAGATGTTATCATTTTTAGTAAGCACAAGAACAGCAGATATTTCTTAGCAACAAATGTTTATGCTTTTGGCTATGTACCAATGATCACACTTCCTGATTTGACTGTATAAGTTCATGCATGATTCAAGTAAACTTTGCAGCAGCACTGAAACTTCTCTTGAGTTGTGTTGTCTGTCACGCCGAATCCGTTCCCTCCTGAATATCTTCTGTTCTCCCTGGATCGGTTGCTGAGACCTCTACACCGTGGTCAGCAGCACTCTAGTTTCAGGTGAATACACTGTCTTTAACACAATGCCTGATATTGAGCTGCAGATTGCATTGGGTTAGGAGACTGCCGCTGTTCTTTGTTTACCTTGAGCTTTCTGCCCTCAGATACTTTCCTGGTAACTTTAAATTTCCAATAGTAATTTTTTCTTTTTATTGAAAACTTTACATGTATACATGATCATATTTATCCCTTCCCCCTCTCAATTTTTCCCAAGTCCACCTAACAAAGACCCCTCCATGAGTCAAGTCCTTTTGTTTTTGATAGCCCACTAAATCCAGTTGGTGCTGACCATGAGTATGGGGCCCACCACAAAGCATGGGGACTCTACCAGTGGCCACATATTCAAGAGAGAACGGTTTTCCCTCCCCAGCAACCAATTGCCAATATGCTCCTCATGAAAGGATGAGGCCTGTAGAGTACCTCCCTTCTATGGCAGAGTTTTGGCAGGATCGATTTACTGTGAGGGATTGCTGCTGTATGTTGATTGATTATATTGGTGAGTACAATGGCCGTGTCAACTCCAGAAGACTGTATCTCACAGCACTCCTCTCCACCCTTCTTATGTTCTTTCTGTCTCCCTCTAAGACATTCTCTAAGCTTTGGTAGTAGTGTGTTTATGCTGCGTGTATGCACATGTGTGTGCGTGTGCGCGCGTGCGTGTGCATGTGTTTGTGGTGCATGTATGTGTATGTGTGTGTGTGCATGAGTGTGTGTATGATAAAGACATCCCAATTTAGGGATGAGCATTCAGTCTCTTATTCTCAGCACTGACAATTTCTGCATCCCAGCATTAACAGCATAGCTGCTCAGTATCACTGCAGAAAGCAGTTGGAAGCAGTGACAGCCTCTGGGTGTCAACGTGAATCCTCACACAGTATCTATTTTTGTTTTTTTCTGCTGCTGTATGTCTTTGCTATGTTTCTACTGCTGTGGTAAACACCATGTCCAAACACTGGGGAAGAACGGGTTTATTTCCTCTTACAGCCTATAGTCATCATTGAAGGAAGTCAGGGCAGGAACCTGGCGACAGCAATTGAACCAGAGGCTGTGGAGGGGTGCTGCTTACTGGCTTGCTCCCCATGGCTTGCTTAGCCTGCTTGCTTATAAACACCAGGACCACCTGCCTAGAGGTGGAACCATCCACAATGGCCTTGGCCCTCTCACATCAGGCACTAATTAAGAAAATGCACACAAGCTTGCCTGCCCATAGGCCAATTTGCTAGAGGCACTTCCTCAAATGTGGTTCTCTCTTCCCAAATGACTCTGGCTTGTGCCAAGTTGACATAACACTAGCCAGCACACCATGACCAAAGACAACTTGGGGTAGGGAAGGATTTGTTTTAGGTTACAGGTGATAGACCATCAGGAAGGAAGCTGAGCAGGCACTCAAAAGGGAACTTTGGGGGCAGGTGTTGAAGCAGAGGCATGGAGGAAAGGTTTAATGGGTTGTTCAGCTACCTCCCTTATATAGTCCATTCCCACCTGCCTAGGGAAGACAGTATCCAGGGTGAGTCTGGCCCTCCAACATTAATCAGCAATCAAGACAATGCTCCACAGATATGCATACCCACAGGTTAATTTGACAGAGGCAACTCCACAAGCGAGATTCCCTGGGTGTGTCTTGGTTTGTGCCAAGTTCACAAAAACTGTGACAGAAGGCAATTTGATAAAAACCAGGTTCTACTCTAGGACCCGTGACCTCCCCTGCCATGGGCTTCTAACCAGGATTACAGTAGCAGACAGAATTCCATCATGTGCAGCAGGCCTCAAACCCAACCAGAATGCTGTTGGCCATGATGGCCATACTACTCTTGTAGCAGCAGGCCACTTTACCTGGTGGGTCCATGTGATAATAGAGTCCGGCGCTGGAAGATCACTGATGGCTTCAGCAGTCTGCACAGCACCTTATGACACTATGCAAGCTGGCCAGCAGGGAGGCCTGGTCAGTTTGATGTTGATTTCTCCCGGCCCTCAGCCAATGTGTGATGTTTGCAGCACTAGGGTTTTACCATGCAGCTCTGGGAGATGACGAAGCCTGTATTATTCTGGAGGCTTCTGAGTCCCCCCCGACCAATAACAAGTAGGAATGTAGAGCACTCATTGCACTGTGATATTCATTTAATAATCCATGTCTGGGAATAGGATTGTCCACTCATGAAGGATAATTCTACTTGAAATCTCATATTATATTGCATTGCATTGCGCTGTATTGTTTTGTTATGTTTGAGGCAGGATCTTATGTCCTACCTGTTCTGAAGCTTGCTATGTAGACCCACAGAGAACCTCCTGCCTCTGCTTTCCAAGTGCTTGGATTAAAGATTGCCAACTGAAACCATGCTTTCAGTTAACTCACCCATTACTTCTTCATCACCCCACCTCCATCCCTACTTAACCCTTTAAACCCCAGTGTTCACTTTTCTTTCACATCACTCTATAACCTGTTATACCTCTAATTATGTTTTTTAATTGGGTTGTGAATAGTAACACATTTCCATATAGTTTTCACTTAGGAGAGTGTCCTCAGATTCTTCTTAAGTTTTTCCATCCCCAAGAATTCCATCTTTCTACTTTCTGTAAAATAATTACTATCTCTCCTCCATTAATGTGGCCCCACAAAGGCCTATTTCTATTTCCCTGGCTTCCATTTGTGCTCCAAATCAAACACACAGAATGGTAATACTTAAAAACATTTTACATGGTAAACTTTTTCCTTACCAACCTTAGGAAATAAAATGAGGTGATTATCAGTGTCCTGTGAGAATAAGTACATTCTTTCTCAGCCCTTACCAAGCTGCCAGAAGCTCTAGGAATTTGGTTTCAGTCCATTAGTTACTTTGCTTAATATTCTGAAGTTTGTCTTTCATCTTTCCATCCATTTCTATGACAACCTCATTCTTGTTTAACATTATTATTATATTTCAATGGACTCATGATCAGACATAGTTCACAAGTATACTGTTTTATCTATTACTATACCTTCTACCCTGGTTCTCTTGATTGACTGAATTTAATCAAGTATTTTCAGGAAAGGCCAAAGTTATAAGATTCCTGAGTCCTCATTATATTTAAGACTTTTATTACTGACTTTTAGAACACGCTCCCCCCAAAGGCAAACAGGATGTTGTTGTTGTTGTTGTTGCTTATCGTTACAATGGATGGAATGAAAAACTTTGGGTCACATTGCACGACACTGAACTCAGTGGAGAACTCAAGCACTAGACTAACTCAGTTTTGTGTATATTTTGGGAACAGAAGCTCAAGACCACAGAAAACAGCCATACCTGTGCTAAAGGTGCACCAGCGCAGAACTTCTGTGACTGTGATGGCTATTCTTAGTTGTCAACTTTACTGCATCTGAAATTAACACCTAAAAATGGAGGACACACCTCGGACAGACTTTTAATTAATTTGAAGTAGGAACATCCACTTCTACTTTGAGGTAGGAAGGCATGCTTTTAATCCAGATCATCTGAGCTAGGAAGAGAAACTACTTTGAATTTTGAATTATGGACATACCTTTAATCCAGATTATTTGAGCTGGGAAAACCCACCTCTAAACCCACGCCTTCTGCTGGAAGCCTATATAAGGACATGGGAGAAGATAGCTTTTACTTGTTCCCTACTTATTCTAGTAAGTCCATTCCCTCACTGGCATTAGAGCTTGCTTCTTCAGGATTCCAATATATACTTAAGACCAGCTGAGACACCCAGCCTCATGGACTGAGCAACTACTAGATTTTTGGACCTTCCATTGATAGACAGTCATTGTTAGATTAGCTAGACTGTAGTCTGTAAGCCATTCAAATACATAGATTCATTCTATAAGTTCTGTTATTCTAGAGAACCCTAATCAATACACGACCCTTAGGTAAATCTTTTTGTAATGTACTAACAGATAACTTACTTTCAACCAACCCAAAGACAGAAATTGTTACCATATAGAACCTGAGGCTTGTGAAAACGTGGCCAATCTTGATAAAACTATTTTCATGATGTTATTTCATTTTATTACTATAAAACCTAGAAAATGGTTACCACCATCAATAAAGGTATTTGGGGTAACCTGAATCTGTGTTAGCCTGCCATGGTCATTCATGTTTGGTTCCATAATAAACTCTCTTGCAAAACTTCACCAGGATGCCGGGTGGTGGTGGCGCATGCCTTTAATCCCAGCACTTGGGAGGCAGAGGCAGGCGGATCTTTGTGAGTTCGAGGCCAGCCTGGTCTATAAAGTGAGTCCAGGACAGCCAGGGCTACACAGAGAAACCTTGTCTCGAAAAACCAAAAAAAAAAAAAAAAAACTTCACCAGGTAATTGATGTTGCTCAGTTTTCTCTCTCTCTCTCTTCTCTAAAACATTCTGGGTTCTCTTTTTCAATCCTAAAAAGAATATGTGTATGAGTGTTTTGCCTGAATGTATGATGTATGTATGCATGTGTACCATGTGCTTGCAGTGTGTGGGGAGGTCAGAAGAGGATGTTTGATACCATGGAACTGGAGTTACAGACAGTTGTGAACCATCACATGGGTATTGGGAACTGAAATTGGTCCACTGACAGAGCAACAAATACTTTTAACTGCTGAGCATTCTCTCCAGCCCCATACTGGATTCTTTATATATGCAGATTTATTCTTTAGAGAATAGCTTATAATATCTTTGTGTGTGTGTGTGTGTGTGTGTGTGTGTGTGTGTGTAAACTGGCCACAGAATTCTCTATCCAGCCATGTTTTCTTTTTGTTTAGATGGTTTTGTAAATGTGGGTCACACAAAGCATGAACTCAAAGGCCAGGCAGTTGACAGGCAAGTACTCTCCTTAAGGAGAAAGAGAAGTATGGCTACAGGCACTTTAAGAGAAAGAGCAAAGGGTTTTTAGAGAGAATATGAAGAACAAACAATAGCTTGGGGCAAAGTTCACCTGGGTAGGACATGGAGTCAGCTCTGGATTTTCTTCTGTTGAGTTAAGCTGGAGGATTTTGCTTTAGGCAGGAATGGAAGCTCCAGAGAAAGCCCCATCTTACCCTTAGTGAGGAAAAGGGGGTAGGGTGGTAGAAGGGCAGGCAAACCATGGTTCCACTATAGTTCCAAGCACATAGCCTGTCAATGTGCCATACTTTGAGATATGTTTCTCTGAGCCCCAAGACTCTCACCCCACCTTATTTTTCTTAGAATTTATCAATCTTTACCTTATATCTTTAAACCCAGGTAGAGCACACACTCCACAGAGAGCTATCTGTCATCTCTTTCAGTCTTGTGTAGCGCAGTGTCTGGTGGGTGCTCAGCAAGCTGAATTAGCTCACATTGTGTTTCAGCAAATCAACTGGAGTTGTGACCTTCTGAACTTTATCCTACCTGGTCTGAACCTGTGTCCTTTCCTAGTTGCCACCAGCCCAGCTCCTCCACCTTAGCCATATGACAATTCAGGAGAATGCAGCCCTCAGGAAGAAAAGGCCCAAAATGGTGCCTTGGTGCTGTTGAAGACCAGACACAGATTAACTCTTATCTACTCTTTCAAAGAGGGTACCCCATTTTCCAAAGCCAAGGCATGGAAGGGGAAGACAAACTACTGCCCTCTTCACTGTAGCAATGGGGGTGTGTGTACCTCTCATTGAGCAGGTGTCAATAAGGACCAGGAAGAAGCTTTGCATTCTATTTATGGGGGAGATGGAAAGGATAAGTCCAGTTTTATATGGGATAGATGAAAATGGTGACCAAAAAATGTCTTCATAGAGATTTCCTGGACAGAAATATATCCCAAAGCACCTCCAACTGTGTTGACACACACTCTCAACCATCAACTAGTCAAGGTACAGGAAGCAGTAGAAGTTAATCTTGGAACTGCTGGGACTTGGTTCCATGTACACTTTTTTAGAATATGCTAAGGACAATCGAGGACAGTTCGTAGTGAGTCACCATCCTGTTAATTCTACCACACCTACATCCAGTATCACCTAAGGTGAAACTTTAACAGTGAGGCTCCATCAAGTAATAAAAAGACAAGAAAATAACAACTTTATAAAGTAGAGAAACGTAAGATGAAACACACACAAGGTGGCTTTCCTGAAACTAGAACTGGGTTAGTGTCAGGAAGTGAAACAGAACTGGCTCTAGAGATGGAAGCTAGCAGCTGGGAACCGAGCCAACCTAAGACTACAAGGCAAACTGGGCTCAGCATTTTCATTGCTGCTCTTTTCTGTATTGAGGTGGCTTCTTATAAGATACATTACTTCTGGATGTTTCTTATTAAAAAAAAAAAGTCAGTGGAGAGTTCCTGAAGGGCTCTGGTTCTATCATATCATTTCTACAAACTTGCCTCAAGAAAGGGCGAGTTAACTGTTTAGAATACTTTATGGATCTTGTTGGACTTTGTAACTGGACAATGAGGAATAAAATTGGCACAGATGGTCTTATTCTAGGGATGTGGAGATTTTGAAGGGAGTAAAGCTCCTTCCAAAACAGCCATATAGGTAGGGACAAAGACTGAGCCTGCAGTTATTCCACAGTGTAGCCAAGACAGGCTCATCTCCTCTTGCTTAATAACCAAAGAATTGAATTTTTGAATAAACTGGAACACTGGCATTTCAGCCTTCTAGGAGCCCTCTTGTAGTTTCCCTTATGTTTCTCAACAGTGAGCTGTTTTCCTTTTAAACTGATTCCCATTTTAAAAAGAACAGAAACAGTACCAATGGAAGAATGAAATGATAGCTCAGGGGTACAGGGCTTTCCCAGCATGCACGGCTCCCTAGGTTTGGTTCCCAGCATGGCATAAAGCAATACAACCCAACTGAGTAGGAGGGAAGTCTACCATAAAGTCCACACTGCTATTGAGGCATAGGGCCACACTGTCTTCTACTAGCTAGGAGAAGAGAGGGAATGTCTGGGAAAACTGGAGTGAAGGGACAGATATTTATTTGTAAGGGTGACTAAACATTACCATGGAAAAGCCAACGTTTAGTTTGTTGGAGAAAAATTTAAACTGCACACCACACTCATGGAAACAATCTATGCCCTTGACTAAGCAAAGTGAATGTAGAACCAAAGACTTCAAATAACATTACAGGTAAAATAAACAGGAGGGCAGGGGAGAGTGTGCAGTCATCAAATGCAACCACATCTGATCATAAGTCTTACCTTTGCAGGTAACAAAACACAGGTGGGAGGTACCAGCTCTCAGACTGTCTATTGTCAGATGGAGCAGCTTTGAAGGGATCATGGTCATCCCTGGTCCTCATCTGCCTCCTCAGATAAGATGTCAAAATGCTCACTCTGAAAAGTTTCCCTTTTAGAGAAAAACTGTGGTAGTCATTGGGGTAGAAATCCAGTTTATTCTGAGCTGTATGTCTTGGTGTGAGTTGTACCTGTTCAAAGGACCATGTATTTGGGGAACATAGGGTTGGGTGACTCTAGAAGAGTTCTTTTCCAACCCAGAGATGGCAGTAGCCCTGCTGGGGCATACAGTGGGTGCTGGATTATGGGCAGGGAGGAGAGCTCTCACTCTGAAAGAATACTTTCAATTCTTCCTTCTTTGTGCTGATACCACACTCACCTGAGTCTCCAAATGCATTAGGCTTTTTCATATTTTACCCATGGACCTGTCCTCATTCCTGTTCAGCTTATGGGAGGCCAGAATATGGGGGCCATAGACAAATTCCTGCAGTTCTTTTGTCTTTTTGCTGCTTTTCTAAGTTGATGCGGTGCCCGACCCCTTGTGTAGTAAGGCTGCTGCTGCTTTATGAGTCCGGCCTCCCTTGTTTCTCAGTCACATGTTCAGTTTCTGACATGGGGCTCTATCTACCAGGATGTGCACTACTATGCTGCTTCCAGCCCCGCCTTAGTTTAAACACGGTGTGGCTGCTGCTAGGGCTGTTTCCACTTTTATGTGGTACCTATTTAATATTTGTGTTCACGAAGGGCTTAGTGGCATGTCCAAATATATTCTTTAAGATTTGGGTGAAAAGTTGAATGTATTCAGGTATTCAACAAATGTTTATTGGTACCCATAAAGCATCGCATGCTCATCAAAGATGACATCAAGATGATTTCATATTTTGATTTTTTTTAAATACTTTATTTATTTTTTTCAAGTTACATCTCAGTAACAAACCCCTCCCTATTCCCCCTTCCTATCCAGCCCTTCCACCCTCTTCCCCCCAGAAGTTTCCCCTTTCAGTCCAACA
>CAJQZJ010033435.1:178564-244033 GCA_907164525.1 Lophiomys imhausi
ATCTCCTTTAGTTGTCTTATTGCTCTAGCAAGGACTTCAAGTACTATCTTGAAGAGATATGGTGAAAGTGGACATCCTTGTCTTGTCCCTGAGTTTAGAGGAAATGCTTCAAGCTTCTCTCCATTTAATTTGATGTTGGCTACTGGCTTGCTGTATATTGCCGTTATTATTTCTAGGTATGGTCCTTGTATGCCCGTTCTCTCCAGAACTTTTAGCATGAAGGGGTGTTGGATTTTGTCAAATGCTTTTTCTGCATCTAGCGAGATTATTATGTGTTTTTTTTCTTTCATCTTGTTTATGTGGTGAATTACATTGATAGACTTTCGTATATTGAACCATCCCTGCATTCCAGGGATGAAGCCTACTTGATCATGGTGTATGATACTTTTGATGTGTTCTTGAATTCGGTTTGCTAGTATTTTATTAAGTATTTTTGCATCTATGTTCATGAGGGAGATTGGTCTGAAGTTCTCTTTCTTTGTTGGGTTTTTGTGTGGTTTAGGAATCAGAATGACAGTGGCCTCATAGAATGAGTTTGGCAGTGATCTTTCTGTTTCTATGTGGTGGAAGAGTTTGAAAAGTAATGGTGTTAGTTCCTCTTTGAAGGTCCGGTTGAATTCCGTGCTAAAGCCATCTAGCCCTGGGCTTTTTTTGGTTGGGAGATTATTAATGACTGTTTCTATTTCCTTGGGTGTTATTGGGCTGTTTAAGCTGTTAATCTGATTTTGATTTAGTTTTGGTAGGTGGAATTTATCGAGGAAATTGTCCATTTCGCTTAGGTTTTCAAATTTAGTGGAATATAGATTTTTAAAGTAATGCCCGAATATTTTCTGGATCTCCTCAATATCTGTTGTTATTTCTCCCTTTTCATTTCTGATTTTGTTGATTTGTGTTCTTTCCCTTTGCCTTTTGGTTAATTTGGCTAGGGGTCTGTCTATTTTGTTGATTTTCTCAAAGAACCAACTCTTGGTTTCATTGATTCTTTGTATAGTTCTTTTTGATTCTAAGTTGTTGATTTCAGCTCTACGTTTGATGATTTCCTGTCTTCTGCTCTTCTTGGGAGTGTTTGTTTCTTTTTTTTTCCAATTCACCCAGCTTAGCTGTTAGTTCACTAATATGAGCTGTCACAATTTTCTTTTTGAAAGCACTTAGTGCTATGAACATTCCTCGTAGCACAGCTTTCAATGTATCCCATAGGTTTGGGTATGTTGTGTCTTCATTGTCGTTGGATTTTAAGAAGTCTTTGATTTCCTTCTTTATTTCTTCCCTGACCCAGTGGTCATCCAGTAAGGAGGTGTTCAATTTTCATGTGTGTGTAGGCTTTCTGTTGATTCTTTTGCTGTTGAAGACCAGCTTTATTCCGTGGTGGTCTGATAAGATACAAGGTGTTATTTCAATTTTCTTGTATCTATTGAGACTATCCTTGTGACCAATTATGTGGTCGATTTTGGAGAAGGTTCCGTGGGGTGCTGAGAAAAAGGTGTATTCCTTTGTGTTTGGGTGAAACATTCTGTAGATATCTGTTAGGTCCAGTTGTTTCATGATCTCTGTTAGACTCAATATTTCTCTGTTTGTCTTCTGTCTTGATGATCTGTCCTTTGTTGTGGGTGGGGTGTTGAAGTCTCCCACTACTAATGTGTTGTGATCGACGTGCGCTTTAAGTTTTAGAAGTGTTTCTTTTACGAAAGTAGGTGCCTTTGTATTTGGGGCATAGATGTTCAGTACTGAGATTTCCTCTTGATGAATATTCCCTTTAATGAGTATATAGTGCCCTTCTTTGTCTTTCTTCATTAACTTCAGTTGGAAGTCTGTTTTGTTTGATATTAGGATGGCTACTCCAGCTTGCTTCCTGGGTCCATTTGCTTGGAAAACCTTTTCCCAGCCCTTTACTCTGAGGCAGTGTCTATCTTTCGTAGTTAGATGTGTCTCTTGTATACAGCATAAGGAAGGGTCTTGCTTGCGGATCCACTCTGTAAACCTATGTCTTTTTATTGGGGAGTTGAGTCCATTGATGTTGATGGATATTAGTGACCTGGGGTTGTTATTTCCCATTAGTTTGGTATAGGTGGTGGGGTGGTCCTGTGCCTCTTTTGGTTTAGTTGTTGAGGGGTTTTCTATTCCCTTTGTTTTCTTGGGTGGAGTTTTCTTCTCTGGGTTGGGATTTTCCTTCTAGGATTTTCTGTAGGGCTGGGTTTGTGGGTAGATATTGTTTAAATTTGATTTTGTCATGGAATATCTTGTTTTCTCCATCTATGTTGATAGAGAGTTTTGCTGGGTAAAGTAGTCTGGCTGGGCACCTATGATCTCTCAGGACTTGTAGTATATCTGACCAGGCCCTTCTAGCTTTTAACATTTCTGGGGAGAAGTCAGGTGTAATTCTGATGGGTCTGCCATTGTATGTGACTTGACCTTTTTCTCTTACAGCTTTTAATATTCTTTCTTTGTTCTGTACATTTGGTGTTTCAATTATTATGTGGCGAGAGGAGTTTCTTTTCTGATCTAATCTGTTTGGTGTTCTGTAAGCCTCTTGGATTTTTATTGGCATCTCTTTTTTCAGGTTTGGGAAGTTTTCCTCTATGATTTTGTTGAAGATATTTCCTGGACCTTGGAGTCGGGAGTCCTCTCTTTCCTCTATACCTATAATTCTTAGGTTCCGTCTTTTCATTGAGTCCCTGATTTCTTGGATGTTGTGGGTGAGAGATTTTTTAGCCTTCTCATTTTCTTTGGATGATGTACTGATTTCTTCCACTGAATCTTCCATGCCTGAGATCCTGTCTTCCATCTCTTGCATCCTATTGTTGATACTCACATCCGTAGTTCCTGTTCTCTTTCCTTGGTTCTCCACTTCCTCTTTTAACTCTGACTGTGTTTTCTTTATTGTTTCTATTTCTATTTTCATGTCTTGTATGGTTTTGTTCGTTTTGTACATTTCCTTCTCCAGCTTGCTTGTTTTTGTATGAAAATCTTTCATGGCTTTTTCCTTTTCCTGTTCAAGCTCTGTCACCTTGGCTTGCAGCTCTTTAATGGTGTTGTTCCTTGTTTTGATTTGTAGAATTGTGGCTTCTTTGAATTCCTTCATAGATTTAAGTTCTTCTTGAAGGGACTCTATCACTTTCCATAATGCAGAATTGTCAATGTTTTCATGTGTTTCTGTTGGTGTGTTGTCATCCGAATTGGATGAGCTAGGATGATTCTGCTTTGTTGGAATCATAATTCCTTGATTTCTTTTTTTTTTTTGACCTTTCGCCATTGGATGCGTTTAGCTGTCTGTTTTCTGTGCTTGGAACCACAGTGGATGATTTGGTGCAGGGGACGAGTTACTTGGCTATCTGTCGTTGCTTCCAGGGGGATTTCAAGGTCACTGTGGTTTTAATCGCCTGAGGCACTGTGAGCTGGTGCAGCCTATTCCCAGGTTGTGAGTAATGGACCAGGATTGTTTCACTGCTCCCAATTCAGACTTCCCTATGTTACACTCTGAGTTATCAGCCTGTAATGGTTCTGATGGTATGGGCCTGTTTGCCCAGGCACAGATTCTGTGGGCTTTGTTTGTCGTCACGGAGGCTGACAGGGTCTGGCTCCACACCTAATATGTCTGGATTTTCCAGGATACAGCTATGGTCCCGATTTCTGGTTTCTCTCTAGGCTTCTCGCCTCAGGGCTGGACTCTGTGCCTGATTCCCTTCCTGTCTGCGCCGCCACGGGTCCCGTGGATACCCCAAGCCCCGGATCCTCCGGCTGCCTGAGTGGACCTCTCGTCCCAGCAGCTCAGCCGTGGGTGCACGGATCCCTGGCCCCGCCCACGCCTGTCTCTCTCCCCAGATGACCTGCCGTGGGTTCGCGGGGATTTGGCCCTGCCAGCCGTGCTCCCTCCCCAGCTGCGCTACCATGAGTGCGCGGGATTCGGGCCCTCCCGCCCGCCTTTGTGTTCCCAGCTTCCCGCACTCTCTCAGAACCTCCCGCCCTCCGCTTCACGAGCGGCTGTGGACCACCCGCTGAGACCCCTGTTTGTTCCTTGCTAAGCCTTCCACTATTTCGCAAAGTTTTTTAAGTGGGTATAAGTTCAACCTGATGTGTGGGGAGCCCAATAGGCCAGCGATCTATGGCCAAGTGGACCCTGATTCTGCCTGCTGTAAGTTGGGATCGATCTTACCAGGCGCCTCTCCAAATGGGAGTTCCCGAATCCCGGGTTTACTGGCTTCCTTGTCTGTGAGAGATGGGGAGAGCCTTGCCCTGGGACTTTTTTTTTTTTTTTTAAATAATTTATTTTTTATTTCTTCAAGTTACATCTCAATCACAATCCCCTCCCTACTCCCCCCTCCAGTCCCACCCTTCCACCCTCCTCCCCCTCAGCCCCACCATCCTCTTCCCTTCTTTTTTTTTTTTTTTTTAGTTTAAGGTATTTATTTTTCCCCCCAACAGCTCTCCCTTTCAGTCCAAATAATGGTTCTTTTTCTTATAACTATAAATACAATACAAAACAACAGAAATAAATAGGCCACGATTATAAGAGTTATATGGCTTAGCATACATTCCCAATGTCCAGTCCATATGTATTTGGCACCTGACTTTAACATTCTACTATCTAACCATCTCCATGAGTTTAAAGTTCTATATCTAACTCAGCTTTCATACTAACTTGCCTCATAATTTTAAAAATATCTTCTTAGATCCAGAACACCCTCTTGATTCCTAAACAACTCAAAATTTAACTATGAGACTCTAGCTATCTATTCTTCAACCACCTCAGAGACCTGAGAGGGATAAATATATCTGATTATATAGGAAGTGCAGGGCCTGCAGCTTCCAAAACTAAAAAATGACATACCAGTGACTGCCTGGACAGTTCCCATTTTCTCTCCATACATTACAGCATCAATCTTCAGCCATTTGGCCCCATTTCTCTGACAGACATTGGTTGCAGAGCAGGAATTATGAAGGACTTACCTACCCTGTCTTGGCAGAGCTCCCTTGGGAGCTGTGAGTGTTCCCGTGGGGGGGGGGGTCTAGCCCCTCCGGTTTTTGCACAGTGCCCAATAACTCTGTGTTTTTTATGGCTCTTTTTTCCCCGCATTCAAAATGCGTCAGTGTAGGTCGCCGCCATCTTGGCCCGCTCATATTTTGATTTTTAAAGGCTGAAATTTGATTTTTTTCAAGTCTTAAATAAACTGAAAGTAAGTCTGGAAAACATCTAAGAGTGCTCTGGAAAAGCAGTTGAATTTGATATGCAGTCAGGAGTTTCCAACAGACGTTGATTGTACAATAAACTTAGCACAGAGAATCTGCCAGTATGACAGGGGAAGCTTTAAATCAGGTTTAAGGCTGCCATGCCTCAGTGCATGTGCTCACATTTTCAGCCAGTCTCCAGTGCAGCTGTTGGAACATGTGGGCTTTGTAGATCAAATGGGACTTCTAAATCTCATGAGTTCTGAATTCTGATTCTTTTCTTTTGCTTTTCTAATTAGAAAGTAGAAGCTGCTTCTGATGGAGCAACATCAAGATTTATCGATCATCCCAAAATACCTTGCAGAACAATAAATTTTGCATTTCGCAACTTAAAAAGGTGATACACAGTTGCTGATTTCTAATGCTTTCAAGTAGCAGAGGTAAGTGTCAAAACTTCGCATATGTAACAGGAAGCTAACTGCTCATTCAGAAAACAGATTCACAAGTGATGTCTATTTTAATTAAGGCAGCAGTGTTCTTGCAACTTTGCTCAGCTAATCAAAAATTTCAGTTCTTAAGGATACAACTGTTTACTTTCTTCTGAATTTTAACAAGTATCAAATAGGGCTTCCCCCCTAAGTTTTTAAATTTCTCTTCCTTACCCATCAGTCATCAGAACTTATTCTTCCTCCATGGGCTTCATGACTGTTTTTTTCAGGCTTACGTCATCAGGACCATCTTTTCACATACTGAGGTGAGTAATCTACTTCTTTTGTCTAATTTGTAAGGCTAGACTGCACCACTAATCCCAGTTTTGCTGACGGATGGGCATACACACAGTCTCTCATGTATGATCTAGAAGTCAGCCATTCCTCCAACTGGTGAGAGATGTGTTGGGTTTCATTTCTTAGGGTGTTCACACATCCATTTACTTGTATCAGTTGACTGGAAAAACCACTAGTCCCTTCTTAAACTTTCAGACTCTAACATTGGGCTACATCTTTTATGTGACAAATGTGATTTCTTAGGTGAAGCTCAGTAAGACTGGTCAGAAAAAGGACACTTGCTGAGATCAGAGCCCAAGCAAGTGGGTAACATTGTGACATCCAGGAAGGAAATACATTAATAAGATTTTAATGTTTAATTTACTTTGATTAGGTAAAGTTGGTAGTGAATTCCATGTCCCATTCAATTAAATGAAAATATTCAGGATTATTAAATTCAGTATTGTGAACCTGGACAAAGAATGTCTCCAGATACATTGGTTAGTTCAGAAACACAATGTTTTGACTTTCAACTTTACTTTTACAAGGTTAATGGTCCTAGATTTAACTACCTATTTTTTTATGTTTATTTTTTATTATTTGTAATTATGTACACATGTGTGTACCTGGCATGTGCATGTCAGTGCAGTTAACACACTTCTGTAATGCTATATTTAACAGATGCTCAGAAAACGTTTAATACATGATATTTTAGACCAACCCTTACACTCAGCTCAATATAAAAAGCAGCCATGCTTACAAGGTAAACACTGCCTAAGAATTTTGCACAGTGTAGTATTATCAATAATGCAGCTTCTGAAGATAAATTCCATGGGTTAATTGTGTTGTTTTGATGTGCATTGCATGTCTTGCTTTTTTAGTACACCATTGGCAGAAGGTCACCATCCTCGAAACATCTCATGAGACCCAGAAAAGCATCATTAGTTGGCAGGTTTGTTTTAATGGCAGGAAGGTGAAGGTAAAGTCTAAAGAGGCAAAGAATCGGGATCTTGATGGCATACTTGATCACAAAATATGCAGTAGGGAACTTTCAGTTCACAGACTATTTCTATGGTTCAGTGAAGACTAGAGTAGCTGGTACAAACCTGGAAACTGGGGGGGGGGGGGTCACCTGATTCATCCCTGCTTATTGTTCAACTGCAGCTGGCATTGCCCAGTGACGGCAAACAGAACACAGCCTCACTACCACATCAGCTCATTCACTAGCCGCTGCCTGGGTGAGCGCCAACACAAAGACACAGCTGGAGAACTGTCACCTGTGCTCCCTACACCCTCCTCACTAGCTAACCAAACAGGAGTCCTCATTGCTTTGCCTGACTTCTCCTTCCAGCAGCAGGTTCATCACCACCTTCGTCAAGTAGCTGCAGGTTCCTCTTTTTCCCAGTGGGGGTGTGTTGTAAAAGGAAGTCATATCATCCTACAAAGGAAGCAAGAGAGTAAACAAGTCCTTTGAACTGACAGGTGAAATCAGTAGCTGCCCAGGGGGGAAATAAATTTGCAGAAAGATTTCCTTGTGGAAATTATGAGCTTCCTGCACTTCACTTTCATTTTCCTAAGGCATCTTCTCAGAATATAAAACAAAAGCAGACATTTTTAGCAGCCTTCTCCTTGCTAATATTTTTTATTTACTTAGGGAACCCTTTCATAGACGAACATACAATATTAAGCAGAGGGCCCAGAAGGGATTACATTAGAGAATACACAGGCCCAATGATGCCTGTTCTACACTCCCATCTTCCTCTGAATTTATTTCACAGCCCTCAGAAATCAGTGGATCCTCCCTGGTAAAACACATTTTAATTGTCAACCATATAAAAAATTACCTCATTTTAGATTTCTTTTTTTTCTTTTTCTCTCAGAACTTCATTGCTCAATCGACAAGTAATTAGCTAAAAAGTAATATCAATTCCTCAAGTAAGTCTGACTGCCTCTCCAGCATTCTATTTTGTACTCTATGAATCTGTTTGAGATGTGGAATGATAAGATGAGAGACCATTTCAACAGCTGAGACAGTGAAGGCACTGCAGGGTGCTGTCCTCTCTACTTACTTGTTTTTCTGTTTCTTTTAGCCGACTCTCATATTTTTGAAACTCATGAAATGCTTCTTTGACCAGTCTGTCTAGATCCACTTTGTCTTGAAATTCTAGCTCAGGGTTTCTTTCCAGCACAATGGACACAACCATCAGTAACTACAAGAGACAGATACCAAAAGACACTGACATGAACGGTAACAGCAACATAGTCTGGCCAGGGCTTCATCACTGGATCTGATGGGCAGTGTGCTGTGTATCAAGAAGGGTCCATTGATAGAATTCTAACTTCGAAAATTAGCAGCACACATTCTATTCGGAAAATGCATGTTTATCACAGTATTCCTGTAGCCATAGTGAGATCTTTTTAGACACTGAAATAAAACTAGTAACATTTGGGGATGGAGGAAAAGGTCACCATAAATTTATGATGAGAAGTAATGCTCGTTTTATTGTACAATATTATTTTTGATTATGTGCGGCAGTAATGTACATGGGAGTTCAGTGCCCACAGAGACCAGAGGAGAAGAAGGCACCAGATCCTCTGTAGCTGGAGGCACAGGCAATTAAGAGCCACCTGATGTGGATGTTGGGGATCAAACTCGAGTTATCTGGAAGAGCAGCCAGTGCTCTTAACGACTGAGCCATCTCTCCAAGTCCTTATAATGCCATTTTTTAAAAAATTATGTTTCTTTCTTTTTTTTCCAGGTTTTTTGAGATAGGGTTTCTCTATGTACCCCTGGCTGTCCTGGAACTCACTTCGTAGACCAGGATGACCCCGAACTCACAGGGACCCACCTGCCTCTGCCTCCCGAGTACTGGGATTAAAGGCACACGCCACCATGCCCAGTCTACAACTGGCTTATAATGCTCATTTTAGATGACAAATTCCCATGTACAGACTGTGGCCATGTATGTGGTAATGGGGGGGGGCGCTTCTGATGACCCTTATGCTTTGTACACTAACCAGCTAACCAGGAAATAGACTTCCTCATTCTAAATTTAGAAATTTTATTGGATGCATGGTGTCTAAATGCTGCAAGGCAGAACCTGAAGACACTACAGTAAAGTGCAGGGGTCACAATGGGCCAGGCAGGCTTTAGATAGGAGCTTATGAAAGGCACCAGGGCCACCACAGGTCAACAAGAAGAAGCTCAAGGTCCACTATCTGTCCTGGAACCTGGACACTGGACACAAGAGGTTAAGGACACAGTACAAGGAAAACATCCTTTTGACAACCCTGACTCTCCAGACCCACTCTCTGCATCACTCCTCCCACCTGCTACTGAATGACAGGACTACACTGTTCCACATGCTGCGACATCAGGGATGAGACTGAGTGTCATTCAGGTTTGGTTGCAGGTCCAGAAACAATGGGCTGGGCAGGGGCCAAATCTAGCTTCTACACAGACACATTACTCAATAAGACATATGACTGACTTGCAAGAAAAGAATGTCAGGCGGAGACATTGTCAGAGAAAGTGACACTGGGAACATTGGCCACACACTGAATTTTCCATTCTGGGAGCCGACTGTACAATGTTTTATGTTGACAGAGGGCAAGGGTGTGCCCAGGTGTGTGTACCTTAGCACTCTACACAATGTCTTCTCTTCATAGGCAGATGTTTTGAAAGATGTTCTTCAAAATACTAGCAGCAATGATCTCTTGTTCCCCATAATTCTCTGGCCTGTTGCAACAGTCTACATCAGTAGGGTATTATTTCTAAAATTAGGAAAATCTAAAACCTAACTGGATATAAATGGTCTCTCCCTCTGCTGCTGTGGCATTGCTGATGCACTGGCTGCGAGAGGGAGGGGGTGGGTGCAGCCTGGTGGCTGGTCTGTTTCATTTTTCCACCTGAGGGAGTTTAAGGCACTTGAACTAGAAGTGTGCTCCAACCCAGATCAAGGATGTCTGTCTTCTTGAAGACTCTATTGGAGGGGCTGAGAGGTGATGGACAGGGTTCTTGGTCTCAGGGGGAGAGGGTGGTTTTCCTACACTATTTTTCAGTGAGCAGACAGAAAGCAAGCCTTTGGGATCTATATATATATTTTAAACACAAACCTCTACAATGATCTGTCTGTACTTTGGCTGGTCAATGTTTCCCAACATGTCTTCAACAAGGAGAGAAAAATTCATCTCATACATGGTCATATCTGACAAGGTTGGTTGCTGAAAAAGAAGAAAAAACTTCCACATTAACATGCTGAATGTTATCCTCTGTGTCTCATTTAATAGAGTAATTTCATTTTCTAATCAATAATCTTTCCAGTTTCTATAAAACCAGAGAGAGCATTTTCACCTCTGTGATTAGATTTTATATATGTCAAACTATTGAAGCCAGCCAGCTGACTACTGTGATAAATTAAGCGTCTCACTTTTAGTAGTTATCTTCATTATGTTAATAATTTTAGTGACAAGTACTGTATTAAAAGTCCATTCCATACATAAAAGTAACAGCTAAAAATTGAGACAATGAATAGAGTACATATTGCATTCAGAATTAATATGAGATGTTATGTTTGCTGTTGGACTAAGTCATTACTGTTACAGTTATATCATTTTTCTGTTGGTTTTTTTCCAAGCAGCAAGCAGAAAAATGCTACAAATAAGCAAAAATTATGTGCAGAAATGGCAGAAAACTGAAAAAAAAAGAGGCAGAACAAAGAGAACCTTTGCCTTTTGTTTAAAACAAACAAACAAATGGCCTTTTATTAACTGTAGGACATCTGATCCCATCCAAATCAGGGCAAGGAGAGTGTGGGGGCCAATTGTGACTGTCAACTCGATTGGATTAAGTACAAACAGCATTAGTGAGGCACACTTTGGCTGTGTCTGTGAGGATGTTTCTAGAAAAGTCTGAGTAAGGAAGACCTACCCTAAATGTCGGCAGCTGGAGTCTGAATAAACAGGAAATGGCTTACTATGCACTGACACTCCTCCCTTCCAACTTCTCAGTCACTACGTGAACAAACTGTTCTTACTGTCATCCTTCCTCTGCCACGAAGGACTACAACCATGAGCTACAATAAATCCTTCCATATGTTGCTTTTGGCTAGGTATCTGGTAACAGTAAAGAGAAAAGTAAATATAATAGAGTAGCCCTCAAGGACAGGAGTGGAGACGCCTTATGAGCCAGAAAGCAGATAAGGTCAGTAGAATTATTCCAAAAGATGCAGACAGGACAAGACACACTTTCTTTTGTCTTAGTGGTTTACAGTGAGCTTAGCCTTAGCCTTCAAAGTACATCTATTTGCTACTTACAGTAGGACTGAGGGAGCCCCTGTTTGTCTTCTTGACATAAGGTCAAGGAAAGAGGTTCAGTCTGTAATAGTGGCTTAGTCCTATATTCAGTACAAGTATTGTATCCCACAGTCAGTATAACCCAAGTATTGTTACACATAGTACCTGACTTGAGAAATCTGAAGCCTGGCTGCCAAGGCAGTTGCCTATTATGAGTGCTTAAATGTTTAACAGTAGGGTTCATGTGGTCATAGAAGGAAAGAAAGACTCTTTTGGTTTCATATAAACTTCTTCTTAATATATCTTATTGGAAAAGCAGCCTAGCTCCTAGGTATTGATGATAATCACAGAGATATCAACCTTTTCTTATTTTCCACTCTTCTGAAAGGACTTAGAGTCCTGAGAGTACAGCAGAAAGGTGAAGAGAAAAGGCTCAGAAGCCAAACCACCAGGTGTCAGTTACTTACTGAGCATGGAACCTTGGGGAAATCATTCCACTGCTCTGGTTTCCTCATCCTGAATAATGTGGTATTAATAAAGTACCTTTACTGAAGTAGAGGTAAAGATGGAGAGCTAGACATTGCCTCTGTATGGGCCGGTGAAGGCAGTCAGAATCATGACAGCCCATAAAGAATTAATAGATGAACAAACAAAAGCCAGGAAAGAGCTAATGAACAGTAAACCAACTAGAAAACACACCAACAAAACTACAGGAATCAGTAAACATCTCTATATAACAGCCTCCAATGTAAATAACCTCAGCTACCAAAAAGACAGACTGCATGAGTAGATTTAAAAACTGGACCTCATTATTTGTTGTTCCCAAGAAACACATGTCACTGGTAAAGACACCCACAAACTAAGTGTCAGCGAATGGAAGTCAATCTATTAGGTGAGCAGCAGCTGATAATGAGCTGAGAGGAAGGACTATTATGATGACTCATAAATTAGACTTAAATCCAAGTTAGAGGACATATATAAGGTCACTACAGCAGTATTAATAAAGGGAACAATCCACTACATGACAGTTTTAAATGTATATACACCAAATGCCGGGACTCCCAATTCCACAAATAAATACTAACAGACATAAAAGGTAACACAGGTCAAACTATAACAGCCAGTAACTTCAACACCCTACTCTCATCTTTAGTTAGGTCACACAGGGCACTTCAGAAATTGCGATGGCTAGTTTTAATTGTCAACTTGACATATTCCAGAACCACCTGGCAGTCTCAATGAAGAACTTTCTAGATTAAGTCAGCCTGTAGGCATGTCTGTGGGGGATTAACTTGACTAATGGGAAGGCTTGTCCATTGTGGGTACCATCATTCCCTGGACTAGGAATCCTGGAATGTATATGAAATGGAAAAAGAGAACTGAATACTAGCATGCACACATTAACTCATTGCTATCTACGCCCGACTATGGGTACGATAATCTGCTTCAAGTTCCTGTTGCCTTGGCTTCCCTGCAATGATGGGCTATAATCTGGACTGTGAGCCACCTTTCTTCTCTTAATTTGCTTTTGTCAGGGTATTTCATCACAGCAGGAGGAAATGAAACCAAGACAGAGTTAAACTATAACACAGATCAAATGAACTCAACAGATATGTCAGAACATTCCAAAAGATATAGAATGAATAGTTTTCTCAGCAGCTTATGAAACTTAAAAAAAATAGATCACATTCTAGGTCACAAATCAAGTCTTACCAATATAAAAAGAGTAAAAATAACTTCTTGTGCCGTATCAGACTCACATGGAATAAAACTAGAAATTAGCAGCAAGAAAAGCTATAGAAACTGCATAAACATGTGAAGAAAGAACCCTTGAATGACCAGATGGTCATCAAACAAATCAAGTAGAAAACTATAAATTTCTAGAATCAAATGAAAAAGAAAGTACAATTTACCAAAACTTCTGAGCTATATCTAAGGCATTATAACTAAAGATGAGAGTAGGGTGTTGAAGTTACTCACTATTATATTTTGACCTGTGTTACCTTTTATGAATGTTGGTATTTATTTGTGTAATTGGGTGTCCCAAACATTTGGCACATATACATTAACAACTGCTATGGCTCAGCAGTGGATAATTCTAAAGAAGAAAGCTTATACTTATAATAGCTTACATTAAAGGTGAGGGAGGGGCTACAGGGTGGTTACGAGCACATACTATTCTTCCATAGGATCTGAGTTTGACTCCTAGCACCATGCCATGTAAGGTGGCTCACTACCAGGTCCAGGGCAATCTGACACCTCTGGTCTCTGTGGGCACCAGCACTCATGTGCACATACTCACCACACAGATAGACACACACATGTGATGGCTATTCTTGGTTGCCAACTTGACTACATCCAGAACTAAGAACTAAAACCCAAAAATGGAGGGCACATCTGTGAAGGATTTTTGCTTAATTTGAAGCAGAAAGATCCGCTTCTAATCTGGACCTTTGAGTTAGGAAGACATCTGCCTTTAATCCAGATCTTTTGAGTTGGGAAAAGAAATGTTTTTTAATCCTTGTCTTGAGGTGGGAAGACACATATGCTTTTATCTTGATGGATAAAGACACATCTTTAAGCTAGGCCATACCTTCTGCTGGAAGCCTAAACAAGGACATAGAAGAAGGAAGCTTTTGCTCTTTGCCTGCTTGCTCAGGCCTTGCTAGCAAGTCCACTCCTTCTGTAGCATTAGAGCCTACTTCTTCAGGATTCCAGTGTATACCGAAGACCAGCTGAGACATTCAGCTTTGTGAACCAAACAACTATTGGATTCTGGAACTTTCTATTCACAGCCAGCAATTGTTAGATTAGCCAGACTGCAGCCTGTAAGTTATTCTAATAAATCTCATATATCATGAGTGATATATATATATATATATACGTATATATATATATATATATATATATATATACACACACACACACATACACATTCTGTAAGTTCTGTTACTCTGTAGAACCCTAATATAACAAGTTAAAAATAAAATAAAAATAAAGACTTTAAGTAAATAAACTGAGGTCTTAAAAAAAGGAAAACTCTTGGCACATGCCTTTAATCCCAGAACTCAGGAGGCAGAGGCAAGTGGATCTCTGTTAGTTCAAGTCTAGCCTGGTCTATAGAGTGAGTCCAGGACAGCCAGAATACACAGAGAAACCCTGTCTCAAAAGAAAAACAAACAAAAAACCCCCAAAACAACAACAAAAACCACTCTAAATCTCAATGCAATAGATGGCAATAAATAATACAGAGCAGGGAAGAAGTGAATGAAGAGGAGACCAAAAGAATAATATACAGGAATATAAAGACTTCAGGTCTATAACAACCAATGATCTGAAGCAGTGAAAGTCCCCAGTCCCCAAGGAAAGTGCAGAAATGGGTGAATTCACTGCCAAAGTCTCCCAAACCTTTAAAGAAGACCGAATGCCAATGCTTTTCAAACTGGTTCTTGAAATAGATTTTCTATTTTCAAATTCATTCTAGAAAACTAATATTACCCTCATAGAAAAACTAGATAAAGACACAACAAAAATAAGAAAACTGTCATAACATTTGTAGCAAAACTGTTCAAACTAGGAATGATTTATTTTGTTAAGCCAGACTCAGAAAGACAAATCCTGAATAATTTCTCTAATATACAGAATCCAGATTTAAAAACGCATGCGTGTGTGTGTGTGTGTGTGTGTGTGTGTGTGTGTGTGTACCACAAAAATAAAAAGGGAATTATAAGAGGTGAGAAAGAGGTTTTAAGAGATGGGGAAGTAGAGAGGCTAATGTGATACATGCAATAAGAAGACAGACAGAATAGGAAGTGGGAGGGAAGGGAAGCAGCTTAAGGGGCTGAGGGTGCACAGAGGAGCACAGTTGAAAAGAAGAACTAAGAACAATTATAACAACACATGCCTGAAGATACTGGGTTGTAATCTACTATTTGGTATATTAACCCAAAAAACAAGCAAACAAACACAAAGACACAAAAAACAAAACCATGACAGTTACAGGAAAATAGATAAAACAAGAAGTCATTAAGTTAAGAGATGTAAGGCTGACTTAGATAGACCTCATATTTTCTCTTTTACATGAAACCTAAATGTAATATACTATGGGTGTATGTGTGTGAATGCATGCACACTCACAGACATATGAAATTAGAAAGTGGATCATGAGAGGGAAGAAAGAAATCCTAAGCAAGTGGGGGAAAGGGAGTGTGTAACAGATTAGATGGGACATAAAAGCAGAAGAGGGGACTATCTGGGAGAAGGAAAGGGATTAGCCAGAGAGAGCAGAGGGCATGGAAGAGGGCAGTGGGGGGGGGGAAACGAATGAGAACAAGGTATACTGACATATATATATGAAAATCTAATAATGAGAGTCATAACTCTGAATCCTAACTTTAAAAGTTAATGAAAAAATAAAGGTTTTCACAGAATTGTTATCAGAACTAAATGGCATTTCAGGAGTTTGTAAAATGAAACAATGCACAATATTATATTATTATATATAATATATATTATTTTTGTATATTATTAATATATGTATCAAAGCAAAGAGAGGCTAGTAAACATAGCTGAGGCTATCACAGAATTAAATGGAGCATGGTAGATACTTGGTGGGGTTGGAGTGAGGGTTGATTTGGGGGTGCTGAGACAGGTGTCAACAGGTAGCCACAGTGCTCTGCCCATGCTGTCAGGGATAAGGCCTAGGAGAAGCACCAGGGCTAACAGTAACGGTGCTGTCACGGTTTTCAGGAGACAGGCTGGCTGGAGCAGTAGCCCCAGGTCATCTGAAGAGGGCTAGAGCACCCGCACAGCCCACCAAACAGTTACTGCCTGTGAATACTATACAGAACATGGTTTGAAACCTTTGAATTCAGTTCTTGAGTAAGAAATAGACTTGTGACATTAATACAAACTTTGAATAGCTTAGGGGGTTTCAATGAAGAGCCCACAGCAGATCCTTAGACACCTCCTCCTGAGGAGAAGAACACTACCAATTTCAGTGAGTTGTTCCACAGATGGTTTGTACATATGGGTACAACTGAGACTATTTTTTTTTTCATATAGAGAGCTACCTCAAAAGTGATGTGGTTAGAGTTTCAATACTAGAAACAGACATAGTACACTATTTCTGCTTCTGTTTAACCAGACTGAGTTGAATACCAGGACTAAATAAATGATAAGCACATCAAAGGAGCAAGCCGATTTCTACAATCAAGAAAACCACCCATGCACAGGAGAGTCAGCAGTTCATCTCTATGATCAATAAGTCACACCACAAGGAACCTGGAAGTCACACCTCTCAGTTCAGTGCCATGTCTCAGGAGTGCTTCCCTGATCCACACATCAAGGCACCCTGCATTGCTAGCAGGATCTACTTCTGCTTTTCAAGGCATGTTTCATGTTTGTGAGGCTCTGCTTAGTAGAGAAGACATACCACTACTTGAAGCAATGCTCATATAGTGTGTGGCTTAGCTTTGGTCAACTCGGGAGAGGACAGGGTAATCTGGGAAAAGGGAACATCAACAGAGGAACCGCATCAGTTAGATTGGCCTGTAGGCACATCTGTGTGTGTGATGGTGGTAGGGAGAATTTTCCTGATCAATAATTGATGTGGCAGGGCCCAGCTCACTGTGGACTCTGCCAACCCTGGGCAGGAAGTCCTGAGTTATGTAAGAAAGCAGGCTGAGAGAGCCATGGGGTGCAGGGCAGTAGGCAGTGTTCCTCCATGCTTCTGTTTCAGTTCCTGCCTCCAGGTTCCTGCCCTGACTTCCTTTCATGATGGACTATAAACTGAAGACAAAATAAGACCCCTCCCAGTTGGTTTGGTCATGGTGTTTATCACAAAAATAGATAGCAAACTAACACACGAAAGAAGCCCCACATTCACAAACGAGTGAACAGAGAAAGGACCTCATGCTCAATAAGAGGTTTCATCTTGTGGTATCCAGAGAGGGTTCTGGAAGCATCTGAAAGACTCCAATACAAGGACATAGATACAATTTCTCAGCATTTATACATTTGGTAAAGCTTTTTCTATATATATATATGAATATTGAAACTGGGAATAAAAAAATAAAAGAAAACGGACTGGATATATTCTAGTAATTCTAATCCAAATGATAATTTATTTTTGAGCATTTTATCCTGTCTTGAACATCCCATCTTTGAACATTCTTAGAACACTGGGAAGAAAAAAAGTTATTGGTAGTGCAGAGGGGAAAAGAATCCCTTTCCTACTGTTGCTCCTTTCTCCTGACATTCGTGCACTTTACCTGTGGCAAATGCTTCCCAGCTACGACAATACCATTAGGCGTGCGCTCCAGGATCTGCCACACTCTGTCGTAGAACCCAGGGGGAGTTCTATTCAATGACCCGTCGATCTGACGTCTATTCAGCCAACATCTGTAGACCAAAGGAAAAGTCTCAGCATTGAAAATCAGGTTTGTTATCGGAGAGAGCAGGGCTAAGTTTCTAGCAGGGTAAGCAAGAGTGAAGGTTCTTCAGTGGTATGTAGATTCTACATGCTCAGAGGAGTGAGAAGAGGGAAATATCACAACGTAAGACATCAGGAGGCAGAATAGGGTTCTCTAGAAAGTTATGAGTCGCTTACTATACCATCAGATGACTTTCCGAAATCAAAAGGGGCACAACAAATGTCACAGTTAGTTTATACTATTCTCATGTTAATAAAATGTTAACACCAGAAAGTTATGAAAATAATATAGCTTGATCATGCCTATATAATATTTCCAGAGTATGTTCAATAAACATTTGGTAAGAAATGTATTATTCAGAAAGTATTATATATATATATATATATATATATGTAAAATCATTTTAAATGGTACAAAAGCTGCTTACTTAAATAAGGCTTGAAGTCTCAGTCCAAAAAACTAGACATAAACCCCCCAATTCAACCAGATATAGAATCTTACTTATCAGAGCTATGGCCAGAACTACAATAATAAACCAGAATCCTAGATTAGATATTATCCTAATATACCATCCACAATTGCCAAAGGTACAAACTTGCTTTATTTTTAAAGAACATACAGTGATACAGTATAATTTTGCAAATGCTGAAAAGAGTATGTGTGTTTGTGTGTGTGTGTCTGTATGTCTTTGTGTATCTGCATGTGTGCCTGTTTATACTTGGTACGAATGAAGCATGCAATCTTCACATGTGGACTGTGTCAGCATCTACAAACTGACACTATTTCTAAGTGTGGCAGTGGCTGGGAAGGACAGAGTAAACAGCTAAAGACACTTGTTTTTGTGGTGGAGGACTAATGCAATCTGAGAAATTGAGTAATTACGGAGAATCTTTTCTGGATGGCTGAAGTGTCTGTTAACAGACCCAGACTTGCGTTAGTGCCTTCAGTGTTTTGCTAAAAGGCAACAAGGCTAAGGATATAGTAGTACTTTGGTGACATTTTTCTTCGGTAAATGAATTTTACTCTCTGCATTTCATTTTTATCCATATTCCTTAAATGTGACAACAAAAATATATTTCAGAGCTCTGTGAAGTTGTGGCTCATACTATAAAAGGAGCATTTACTTAGGACATGAAAAGAATATAATACAATGGAGTAGTGAATTGTTTTAGAATGATCATTATTATTATTATTATTATTATTATTATTATTATTATTATTAATCTGTATGGTGTTTTGCCAATATGTATGCTTGTGTATTATGTGCATGTTTGGTGCCTGTGGAAGCCAGAGAGGGTACTAGATCCTCTGTAACTAGAATTACAAATGGTTGTGAGCAACCATATAGATGCTGTGAAATGAACTCAGGTCCTCTGTAAGAGTAACCAGTGCTCTTAATCACTGAATCATTTTTACAGCTCTACTTAAAACTTTGTTATTTTATTGTGAAAAACTTTACACTTACAGAAGTTACAAAAATAATGCAAATTTCTTAAGCCCTCTTCCACTTTTACCATTTTATATAATCATAGCTTAATTATTGACACCAAGAAATCAAAATAACATGAATTTATCTGTGAGCCTTTTTGACATTCTACCAAGTCAGGCTCCAGTTCAGCATCACATGCGTCATTTAGTTCCATGTCCTGGAGGATCTTTGAATCTGTGGTAGTTATTCACTTATTATTATTATTATTACTAATTATTATTATAGGTTTCATATCTTAGTAATCCTGTTTATAATAAAATGATAAAAAAATTGATTTTTATCAGTTTTGGTTTTATGGTGGTTTCTTGTTAAAAAAGAAATGCCCTGCCCCTAGAGGCATTGCAGATGTGGCTGCTATGTCACATGTGCATCAGTAGGTGGCAGAGAGGAGAGAGGCTATATCTACATTCAGTGTTCTGACCTATGAACATCTGAATGAATAGTAGTAGCCTAATATTCCTGAAAAAAAAAAAAAAAAGCAAGCCGGATACCAACACAACATTGGCTGCCATGGGGTAGCCAGCTTGTGATGACTACCAGACCAGTACCAGGCAAGCACCAGATGGGCTCCCAGGACAGGAAACAAGCCAGAAGCTAGAAGAACTCTGTCTGGCCCTGGATGTGGGGGTTGTGGAGACCCAGCCCTGGGGTGAGATCTGGCCCAGATGAGGTCACAAGAGCAGGAGAGCTGTCCCTGCCCCTCACATGCTCTAGCACTTGGGAGAGCAGGCCATTCCCCTTTCCATAGTAGAACTGGCCATGCAAGTGGAGGTTGCAGGTCCAGATCCAGGGCTTTGAGTTGGCCCACACCAACATCTACCCCATGGATGAACTGCTGGAGTGCAAAAAGAAGTTAGTTCTACAACCAGGACTGCAGGATCTCCATGACACTGAACAGTTACAGCATATCTGAGAGGAGTTCCAGGGAAGTTCCAGTATTGACAAAGTAGCAGAAACCAGAGGCCTTGTACCAGACCAAGGACTCATTTTAATGAACATTTACAAGCAAAATGTGTGGACAAAGGGGAATATTATGGGACACACTGAGACACACTGCAGCTTCCACAATGAGATTTTGTTTTGTATTCTGGGACAGATTGCAAGGGTAGAGGGTGGGTCTGAGGGGAGGTGGGAGATGAGAGGGAACAGGGTGCATGAGGTGAAATTCACATAATAAAAACATTTCAATTAAAAAAAATGCATTTTGGGCAAGAAAATCCAGAAGTGATATGGGGTCAGTATCAATGGTTCAAGAAGTTGAAGTCTTATTACTAGTGATGCTAATCTTTATCATTTGGGTGAAGGGAGTCTGACAGGTGTGTCCAACACAATAAAGTTACTTGTTTTCCCTTTGCTCTTAGTAAGTATGTTGAATAGAAATGCTCAGATATTGCACAAGGTTTCATTCCACATTACTTCTAGCACTGGTTCCTGCCTGAGGCTACTGCTCCATTTGCTCAGTGATCATTTTCTGCCCCCATCATCCTATCCATACTTATTAATTAGATTCTGCCTTAAGAGAGAGTCCCTTCTCTCCCATTCACTGAGTTCTATCAGCACAGACTCTGTTTAGAATCTATCACTATTATTTGTGCATTTCTTCTACACAAATGAGCAAGCACACATCTGGAAAATAACAAAAGCCTCATCTCAGTTGGAGTCTCACAAGCCTCTTCCAGTTTCTCTAGTCTCCACATCACTGTTATATTTTGAGACGGTTTTGCTTTGTGGCACAAAGACGCTCCTGGCTTACCTTGCATTTTCTTTCTGCCTTCCTCTGAAATCAACCATGTCTCCAAGAAGAGCTCATTCTTTTCATTATAGAGTTTAGAATGTAGCTGTTTCAGATTTGCTCGCTCCTGCAGCAGTTTCACTGCTGCTAGGACATCTCAGTGGACAGAACTAGGAAACACATGGATGCATATACACAACACAGGTCCATGTTCACTTCTGTAGCCATCGGTGTAAAACCATGACTTCATCTTGGTTTGTCAATTTCAATCAACCTACTTTTTTCCCTTTATAGTAATGGGCATTGACAGTGAGAAATATGCTTTTCGGTTATAATACATTTACTCATTTATTCAATCTTACTGTATATGAAATTCAGATTGCTAATGACTATACATTGGTGAGAAGCATTCTTTACCTGGAGGCAGCATTTATGTATGGTTCTGGTTATTTAGCCTTTCAGTGTCTAGTAAAGGGAATGCTTTTGACAGGGACTTTGGCTTTCCCACCCTCTTCAGTGGAGTAGTACTCATTTGTTGAGCTGGGTTCATCTGGGGTTTCCACTCTATTCTGTACAGCTCCATATATAGACTGATGTTAATATATCATTTAATTCTGGGTGCGTGCAACACCCCCATTAC
This sequence comes from Lophiomys imhausi, assembly GCA_907164525.1. Lineage (NCBI taxonomy): Eukaryota > Metazoa > Chordata > Mammalia > Rodentia > Muridae > Lophiomys > Lophiomys imhausi. The sequence goes on from CAJQZJ010033435.1 coordinate 200,082, forward strand.
AGAGGTTAGCTTAGGGAATTAGTTTCTGATTTACCCCTCCTCTATTTATTCTACAGAAATGAATACACACATTAAAAAAATAAGAAATTGGAAATGAAGAAGTCAAATTATCCCTATTTGCAGATGATATACATAAGTGACCCCAAAAATTCCACCAGAGAACTCTTATAGCTGATAAACACCTTCAGCAAGGTGGCTGGATACAAAATTAATTCAAAAAAATCAGAAGCCCTTCTTTATACAACAAATAAATGGGCTGAGAAAGAAATCAGAGAAACAACTCCCTTCACAACAGCCACAAACAATATAAAATACCTGGGGGTAACTCTAACCAAGCAAGTAAAGAACCTGTACAACAAGAACTTCAAGTCCCTGAAGAAAGAAATTGAAGAGGCCATCAGAAGATGGAAAGATCTCCCATGCTCATGGATAGGTAGGATCAACATAATAAAAATGGCCATCCTACCAAAAGCAATATACAGATTCAATGCAATGCCTATCAAAGTACCAACACAATTCTTTATAGACCTGGAAAAAGCCATTCTCAATTTCACATGGAACAACAAAAAGCCCAGAATAGCTAAATCAATCCTGTACAATAAAAAAAAAATCTGGAGGTATCACCATCCTAGATTTCAAGCTGTACTACAGAGTAATAGTAGTAAAAACAGCATGGTACTGGTATAGAAACAGACCAGCGGATCAATGGAATTGAATTGAAGACCCAGAAATGAACCCACACACCTATGGTCACCTAATTTTTGACAAAGAAGCCGAAACCACACAATGGAAAAAAGACAGCATCTTCAACAAATGGTGCTGGTCCAACTGGATGTCCACTTGTAAAAGAATGAAATTAGACCCATACTTATCACCTTGTACAAAACTTAAGTCCAAGTGGATCAAAGACCTGTGTATAGTAGACATTATTTCACACTTTACTGTTTCATTTAGCAATGTATCTTAGAAAGAATTCCATTCTTCAAAAGCACACAGGACTCTGTTGTGTGGGCATATCACATTCATAGATATACCAACATTTTCTATTATAAGCAATGATTTAATCAATGATTTTATGCATACTCATTTCCATGAAGATATGCTGTTGAAAACAACACATCTTCAAAGTAGATTACTAAAAGGAACTGGGCAGAAGGAAAGAGTTCGTAGATGTCAAATCCCATCAGGAAAGGTTGTACCCCAGTTACATATGCAGTTCCTTCTCCCCACAGCCTTGGCAAATGCTCATCACACATTCTAAACTAGCCACGAGAGAGGCAAATAGTGTCTCAGCATGCCACACACACAGCTGAAGCTGTACATTAACATGAACATCTTTTAAAAGACCCAAAAGCCATTTTTAATGACATGCACAGATTGTTCATGTCCCCTTCATTTTCCTCTTGGTTTTGGGTGGTTATCTCTCAGTTCTTAAGAATGCTTGGAGCCTGGCAGTGGTGGCACATGCCTTTAATCCCAGCACTTGTGAGGCAGAGGCAGGTGGATCTCTGTGAGTTCGAGCCTAGCCTGGTCTACAAAGCGAGTCCAGGACAGCCAGAGCTCTGTTATACAGAGAAACCCTGTCTCAAAAAACAAAAACAAAAAAACAAGACAAAACAGACAAAAAAGAAACAAAACAAACAAACAAAAAACCCAAAACAAAAACAACAAACAAAACCAAGAATGATTGGATACTAACTCTACAGAGCATGTTTGGATCCAGTTTCTTGGTTTTCTTTTGGCATTATCTTTGCCACAAAGAATGTTATTTAAAGTTTGATAGGCTTTAGTAGTTGTTTTTTATCCTACCTTTGGAATGAATCATACTTAAGACCGTTCCCATCCCAAGGCTAAAAAGAATTTATCATTGTCTTGTTCTATGTCCCATGCTTTACATGCAGTTCTCTAATCTATCTGGAATTGGTTCTTGTATGTCTTAATGAATGTATGATTTTACCTTTTGCAAATAGCGATGCAGTTGTCGAAAGTATTTATTTTAAAAGTCCATTCTTGACACAGTGACTTGTGATGGTAATATCATGTAGTCCTAATGTGTATTTACTGAGGGTTCATCTCTGGACTCTCTTTTCTCTCCATGGGTCTATCTGTTTATGCTCCAATACCAAGGTGTATATGTGTATAGACAACCTCTCTTGTAGACAGTCGAGAACAATCTTCTAGGAATGTAACTTCATCATCTTGGGTATGCTACACCCAAATACACTAAATAAGTACTTGCCTAAATAATTACACTATTGCTCAGTCTGGAATAAAAAAAAAACCCAACAACCTTAAATTCAAGGTAATCCACAAATACTTGTTTTGTTCTTATTCTTTTCTGAGTTAAGCATATGAAAGGGTTTAGTTCTGAGGCTTATAGTCTACTTAGAAAGACAGAATCAGGCAGCAAGTCTACATAATGTTACCCAACCCAATTTCTTTTGCCAAAGTGTTGGGGAAATGCCATATACTATAAAGCTCCAGAAAGGAAATGTAATCAGAGTTGTATGAAATGTTACATATTGCAGAGAATAATAAAAATGGGAAAGTGTTAAAAACTATACCTGGAAAAAGTATAAAACTCAAATCAACACAGAAGCATAAATCGTATCTATGCTGTCTAGCTGGGAAGGTGGCCTCATGTTCTGCTGAATCACCCTCGTTCCCACTGGCCTGGAACTCCTCACTATGTAGCTCAAAAAATCATTTTGTCTCAGCTTCATAAGTGCTGGGATTATAGGTGTTTGCTACCATGCCTGACTTCTGAATTTTCTTATTAATACTGCACTAAGTTTTCACCCACATCAGTTAAGACAACCAGGTGCTTCTGTGTTAGGGAGTGCCCTGCGGTGGCGAAAGGCTCTCCTTACCTTTGGCTCTGCTGAGGCTGGAGAATGTCGAGCAAGAGTTGTTTAACTTCACTGGGTGAGAGCTGGTACAAGTCCATGGCTGGCTTATCCCCACCACGGATCTGCAGTTCATACTCCATGGCATGGATGATCCACCTGAAGCAAGAACAGAGATCTCTTCAAACGCAAGCACCTCATCTTGCCCTCAGCAACACCCTTCACAGCACTGCCCCATGTGGAGCAAAATGAAGGGAAGGCCATTTAAATTCCTGGATCGTTGATGTTTCTTCTATCCAGACTGTAACCTAATCAGAATCTGAAGGCTGCTCTTGAACATGTAATTCGTTGTAAAACACGAGGAAAGCTAAGTACTTAGGTTCTTTCCAGGTTAGACTCATTATTGCTGTATAACAGTATAAGTATGCAAACAGCTGCTACAAGACACACACCAAAATCAAACAGTACATATATGGTGCATCTTGAGAATGGGGCTGAGATGGGCTAAAACATAAAAGTTCTCGTCCTGAGAATGACAAGAATGATGATGATTTTTGAAAAATACAAATTTCTTTTTACCTTATAAGGAGTCACTGCACCTTTACAGAGGACTGTCTTTCTCTGAACATACCCCCTTGAAGAACAACCTACCAGGCTACTGCACACGCAGAGGTGAAAACTTAAGGAAGATACAGTCAAAAGATTTAAGCCCTTCTTTCTGCCAAAGCTGGTTTGCAAAACAGTGATGATCCCTCATGGGAAGACTTTAATGTCTCAATGCAAACAATGGGAGAAAAAACCTTACAGCACCCTAGATAAGTGAGTCAGAGGTGGAGTGGACAAGGAATAGGTTCCTGTGTGTTGGGCCAGGCCACAGATCAGAGTCTCAGGCCTATGGCTTTCAATCTCTGTGATCTCAGATGAAGAGCTGAGTTCTCTCTCCTACTGTTGCTATTTCTGAATGTCAGGAATTGAGTATACGCTTTAAAATGCTCAACTTGAGAGAAACAGAGCAGAACTGCTTATTTGGATCTGGAATCTCCCTTCTCCACCCCCTTCCCGCCATTTCAATGATGAACTTGATATGACTGAGAGGTGGTAGAAACTTTAAGAGGAGGGTCTTGGAGTTCACGTTCACCTCCTGTATTAGAGACTATATTTGCCAGAATGGTATACAAACACAGCAGTCACAAGAACACAATCATTTTTGGATGTTTAGATGTTAAAATTACTCATGAACTTAGTTAGTTGGTTTCTGGTCATGGGGCATGTCCGTGAGCGGACCTTCCCCTTTCTGCTTACTGTCTCTTCAGTGTCAGGACTTTGCTGGGCCAGGTGATGCTGCTGTGCTGCTTGCCTCAGGCCCAAGAGCAATGGAGTCAGCAGACCAGGAACAAAACTCTCCAACACTGTGAGCTGAAACTATTTTTGTCTTTGTAAGTTGATTCTCCCAAAAACTTGACACAGTAAGGGAAAACCGACTAACACAAGGACAGGATGTTAGCAACCTATTAAAAATCATTACAAGGTTTGATGTATCCACCACCCAACTTCCCCAGGGCATCCCTAACACATTCCCTTCCTGTCTCATGTCCATTCATTTCTCCCTGGTAGCCTAATAAGCCCAATTAGTGCTGCCGACTGGTCTCACGATCTTGTTCAGGGCTGGTGCATAGCTGCACTGAGATCTGAGTGTAGTGGCCATTAGTCATGGCCATGTCACATCCAGAAGAGAGCATTTCACAGCAGCCACCCCAGTCTCCAGCTATTTCTTTCTTTCTTCCCCCTTTCTTGATGTTCCCTAAGTCTTGGGGTATTTTCTTTAGATTACCTGAAAACTGAACCAAGGTTAGGTTTCTGGCAAAAAGTAGAATTTTTTGACATGTTCACCTCCTGTATTAGAGACTATTTGCCAGAATTGTATACAAACACAGCAGTTATAAGAACATAGTCACTTTTGGATGCTTTGATGTTAAAATTCCTCATGAAATTAGTTGTTACAAGCACTTCAGTTAAAAAAAAACCCTACTCAGTGGACCTTTTCTTTAAATAAAAACCTTGATTTTTATTTTACAGTCTACATAGGTTTAACTTACAGTTACTTATAATTCTATTTTATCTCCCTCTCATTTTAATGTTACATTTTATATTTGTGGTAGCTTAGAGTAATGACCCATTAATGAGCCATACAGCAGAAAATCTGTACTCTGGTCACTTAGAAAGCCAACAGAATGAAAAGAGTCATGGAGTGTAAGGTACTCTTCTAGACTATGTGACTGCAGAGATGTATGCCATATGGTGACTTGTTTTAAAATGGAAGTAAGAAGTTATTTGGCGGCTAGAAATTGGGTATTTGGTGGTGTTGGTTTGTTGTTATTATGGTGGCATTGTGATCCAGACATCATGCTAGCTGAGCAGTGGCATACAGTGGTACTCTGGTGCTTAGGAGGTGGAGGCAGGAGGATCCTGACTTTGAGGCAAGTCTGGTACAACCATGTCTCAAACCCAACCAAAATCCAAACCACTAACCAAATGAACAATGTCAATAAAATCAGAATGCCCTCTATTATTATTATTATTAATTTTATTTTTTCTCCAATATAACATTTTTTATCAACTATTTGGGAATTTCACATCATGCACTCTGATCATACTCCCTAGTGCTCCCTGGTCCATTCACCCATCCTTGTGACCTCCCCTCAAAAAAGAAGAAGAAGAAAAAGAAGAAGAAAAGGAAGAAGAAGAAGAAGAAAGAAGAAGAACAACAACTAGCACAACAAGAAACAGAAACAAGTCCAATTTGTGTTGTCCATATACTCACTGGAGCCTGGTCGAACTCCCAGCCCTGCCCCTTTAAGGAAAACTGAGTCCTTCTCCACCAGCAGCCCCACCAGAAAGCCATCAGTTGTGGAGAGCTACTTCAACATCCTTATCACAATTTTTAAAACTTCTCTCTGATGGTTTCCTGTTTAGGCTGTTACTTTTTGGGGTGGGGCTGGGGGGTGGTTGGGAGAGTAGGGGTTATTGCAAAAGCCTTCTAAGTCCTTCTTTCTCAATTGTGAGTCTGTAGTCACTGATACCACCGCAAAGGTAGCTTCCTTACCCTTTACAGTCAGTGGGAACATGGATCATGGACTTCCACATGGTCCCCAGTGTCACCATGTAGCATGAAGCTCAGCATGGTGTCTGGGGGGCGGGATACAGAACATGGACATCAGCACAGTCCTACAGCCCAGCACATGTCATAGACACCATCATAGCCTTTGGTGGCAGCAGCACAGGCCAAGAATATCAACATGGGCCGCATGGGCCGCAAACACTAATATGGTCTTGAGCGGCACCCTGGCCCATTGACATCAACACAGCCTCAGGTGGCAGCACAGCCCTAGGGGATCAATATGGCTCCAGATGTCAACACACACCATGGGGATCTGAATGGCCTTTGGTGGAAACAGAGGACATAAACATAGTCCCCAGCTGAATAAGGACCACAGACCCAGACATAGCCCTTGGTGGCAGCATGGGCCATGGACATCAGTATCACCTCAGGTGGCTGCACAGGTACTCAATCCACATGGCCCTCATGGATGTCATCAAGGGTTCAGGTGGCTGCACAGTCCACGGACATCTGTGTAGCCATCAGTGGTAACATGGGCCACAGACAGCAACACAGCCCCCAGCTGCAGCAGGACCACAGGCTCCAACATGGCCCTTAGTGGCAGTATAGGCCACTCACATCAACATGGTCTCTGGTGGCAACCTGGACCACGAACACTAACATGGCCTCCTGTGTCCTCTTGCAGTATCACAAACTACTGACACCCGCCTGACCTCGGGTGGTAGCACCGGCCTCAGACATCCATGTGGTCTCAGTGGCAGCCCAGACCATAGACATCCACTTGAACCTCAGGCTTTGACACAGCCTAGGGCAGTAGACAACAGATACCAGCATGGCCTCCAGGGGCAGCATGGACCAGAAAGTCTTTGGGGAGATCTGACCCAGAAAATGACCTGTTCTTCCTTTTGTACATCCTGTTGTTGCTCAGAGACAGGGTGATTTGTGGCTGGGCAGCTTGTTTGGGGGCTGAGGTTACGCAAGCTCCAGGCTGCTGCACACCACCCTGATGGCACTGCTCAGCAATGACATGCCCACGGTCCCCAGCACCCTCCTCTCACACCTGTCACCACCTTCATGTCTCTAGTTCTGTCTCTTTCCACCGCTCATTCATAGCTTCATTCCTCCATCTTTCCCACCTCTACATCACTTATTTGTTCATCTTAGCGGCATTAGAAACTGCAGTGTGTCACATGGTGTGTGTGTGTGTATATATATATATATATATTACCCAAACAGCTTTACATACAAATATTCATTGCAATGAGTTGTTGGTCTGGTTCAAGGTTTTGGTTTCTGATGTACCATAAATAGTGGACCATTGCCGACACAGTGCCAACATTCTTCCCAGATAGCCTGCTACTGTCCGGAGTCAGGGTGATGTTGTAGCTAGGCAGGGTTTTGGGGGGCTGGCTCCTGGCTGCCACATACCTCCCCTCCCGATTGACCTTTGTACTTGTAGCCTGCAGGCAGCTTCACTGCCCGATGCCTTCTGTCTCCCAGCAGGGCAAGCGGCATGGGCTGCAGCTGCTCCATGCTGGGGGCTGGCCAAGGAGCCCAGGACCAGCCCTACTCAGCACTGACCTGTTTCTACAGGAGCTCCAGGTCGCCACAGATCTGTCTTTGGTGCTGGCCGCCCCATGGCTCATCGGGCATAACACTAGTGCCTGCAGCCTGCCGGCTGAGATGTAACAGCAAAAGGTATAGATTTGTCATTCTCTGTCATCTTTCTTTCAAATTTCCAAAGTCATCTTTTACCTTGTGTCACCCTTTGGAGCCCCCATGGGTTTCTCAGACTCCTCAGAGCTCCATGGCCAGGTGCTGGCGGCCACTGCAATCTTTATTCCCCCCCCCCCCCCCGGTCTGAAGTTGGCATTGAACTTGTGCGATCTTCCCTCATTCTTTCACGTACTTGAATTACAGGTGTGAGCCACCATGCCTGGCTACAAACCTTTTTTAAAGAATTATATCTACTCTCTAAGATACTCAGAAATAAAAGTCAAAATACTTAGAACTTTCTTTATGCCTCTGGCACAACAGACTGTAACAGTGTGGCAGATGTGATGACTACCACATGCACAAGTGGCATACTAGATTTTATTCAGATGCAAATAAAAGTAAAAATCTGAAACTCTGAGAAATACACTAAGGGAAGTAGCCCCAGGCCCAGACAAACAAATGCAACATGATCGGTTTCATTTGCAGATCCTACCTTTGAACTCCAAGACTAATATGTTTAACTCACAGTGTCTGTAGAGGTTAGGAAGCTAAAAAGAGTCACTAGAGAGGAAGTCTTAAGAGAGGGGGGACATAGGGCACACAGACTATGAAAGTAGCTGAGGGACAGAGAGGCTTAAGCAGAGATGGGGTATGGGAATAGGGAAAGGAGAGGCTGGAAGGGTTAACTAAAGCTAAGCATGTATGAGAATGCTCTTATGTAAACCTATTATTTAGAGCTAAGCTGATTAAAAGCATATAGTTAAATTTAAATGGAAGTACTCTGCATGGGTGGATAACAGTCTTTCCAGAAACCACGGGCTACTAAATGGAAAACCCAGTGCTAGATGTGGCTTTCCTCCCTACAAGTTGTTGGCCTAGAGACCCTAGAAGCTTACGAAATAACACAGGCTGCACCTGCTTGCCCACTAGAGCAAGATGGTAGGACCCCATTGCTGACGACACTACACACTTCAGTTGTCAGACACAGAGAAATCATGCTGGGACTGAGCTCCATGTCTCCACTCTGCTGGCTGGGTTTCATGATGCCTGGGGTGCTGTGGACGCTCTCATGGAAGAAAAGTCATCAACAATCTAGACAACTGTGGACTCTGGGCCACAACACCAGCCTGCCAGGTAAGATGGCCCCTTGTGCTCTGTGGCATGACTACTGAGGGAATGAGCAGTAAGGCACTTTTGGATTGTCCATGGGCCTGTTCCACTGGAGGAGACCTATGGCTGCTACTGTAAACCTAGTCAAGAGCCCATGGCTGGAGAGATCACAGCCCTCAGGGAGAACTTGCCACCACTGCTGTGTCAAATGGAGGTGCTGTCGAACTGTCTTCTAGATTATCCTGTTCTCAGCCTTTGTCAGAGAAACTGTGTAGCAGGCAGCAGGTAAGGCAAAGACTCGCATGTGGCCACTGTTCAGAATAAATGACTGTTGAGTGCTTGCTCTAAAAAGGACACTGGTATCACCCACTCTAAGGCCTGGGGACACTGCCGAGGAGGAGTTTGATTTCATCTAACAGCTGGAGGATGGGGAAGAGTGCTACCAAGTGCTGTTTTCCAGACATGATGACAAGGCTGTTGTTCCAATGACCTTACTGTAGGCATGGTTTCCTGCATAAGACCAGGCCTGCCAACACTTCATCACAAATGGGGGAGCAGTCCATGAGGTCCCACCCACCTGAGGAATTACTGACAGTTATTGGGTGCTGATGGGGTATTTTCTTTCTCTTCTTTTTTTGTTTTGTTTTTGTGTTTTGAGATAGGGTCTCACTATATAGACCAGGCTAGCCTTAAATTCAGTGACCTGCCTGCCTCTGTCTAATTTGCCTCTGAATGCTGGTATTAAAGGTGTGCCACACCCTGCCAGTGGGGGTGGGGTGAGGTGTGGGGGGAGGGGAGGTGAGGTGTGGGAGATGTCCCTTTTTTCAGCAGTCTTGCTGTTGCTAAGCTGCCTATGCTTCAGGAAATGCCCCTGATGCTCACAGAAGCACCTTAGCTAAACTCAGTGGGGAAGAAAGAGGGGTGACCCCAAAGCAGGACTGGGTTGAGGTTCAGCAGGAGTGGGGCTGAAGGAATGTATAGGTATCTAAGTGTGAATGACCGAAATCCATTACACACATGTGTGAAGTTGTCAAAGAATTAAAAATGAGTAAGTTGTAAAAGTACAACTCTGGTTACATAATGAAAAACCAAAGCAATAACCCAAATTACTTACCAACTGTACCCTATTGTTGACTTACTTTTCAAATGGGGACATTACTATTTCTTGTCTAACATACTACACTGAAGAATAAATAAGACCATATATATTTTAAAAGGCCTTTTGAAAGTCTAAAGAATCACAAAAATGTTAGTAAAAGCTACTTTTTTCATACTGTGAAATTTTTGGAAAGACTAAAATAAAATCAGAAAGCAATGATGTATATAAAATACTAAAGAGGGTGTGAAGGACTCAGAGAAAGCAAACTGCCCAGTAGTGACACAGTGACACAGATGTGACGATCAGAAAATGTCCTGTGACCTGTACCACTGTAACAATCATATACCAATGGGAAAAGAGGATAATAGAGGAGTTTGGTAACACGAGAAAACCAGGAGACATTTATGCAGGACCACTAATAGTTTAAAAGTCCACTGGTGATTCTGACTTCTCACTTTTATTCGAATTGCCAAGATCACAAACTTGATGTGACAACTCCAACACAAAAGCATTTAATTCCAAAACAGGGGGAAAGAAGAAAAAGGAAGAAATGTGGGCAGTCAAGAGAATGATGGTTATCCTTGGAACAATGTCAGGAGAAGCAGAGACACACTCAGTTTCCAGGAGGCAAATGAGAAAGTGGCAGATGCACACAGCTGACCAATCAGCCTAAGGACAGCTCAGGGTTTGGCTGGAGGATAACAATGTCCTCCCTCAGGACAGCTGGAGGAGTACTCCAGAACAGCCCAGATACCAACCGTTTTCACCCTCTGAAAATGCTGCTGTGGTGAGGTTAGCAAGAGCACTGCCATTTTATTTAACAGCATGCCCTCATCTAGGAGGGAGAATGAAAAAGTGCAGGGAACCCACACCACTCAAGACACAGCTGACACTTCTGAAAACATAAGCCATAAATAATAGTCCTGATCCTGAACAAGAAACAATTTTAACAATGTATTTCCATATTATTTCAAGAGAATAAAGACTGATATTTGTAGTTGAACAACTTAATAAATGACAGTCCATATAGCCAGCTATTCACTAAGCTGTAACATTACCCCTTCTAAAGTCCTGCCTTGAAGCCCTGGTCCCAGTGGGAGAGTACCTGGGGCCCGGGACTTTGGAAAGTTCGAGGGTGAGATGTAGTGTAGCAGCTGTCTACAGGATCGAACCGGCTGACACCAGGACCTTGAACTTTCAGACGGTGAGAAAAATCAAGTTTGATTATTTAACTCACCTATCTGTAAGATTTTAACAATGGCAGCCCCAGATGTCTAAGATGTCATGTAACAGGAAGTGGGAAAGCTGCATGGAGGGGCTTTGGCCTGACTTACATTAACACAGACAGTGTGACAGTTTGCTGAGGCAACTGAACTTCTTGTTACAAAATTGGAACACTGTGCCTCACCTGCTTGGTCCCAGATTAAATCAACAGAATAAAGGCACAGCAGATGAGAACATCTCACTTCCTCATCTCCCATCAAATGCTCTTCAAACAAAGATTTTCCATAGTACCAAAATGATGCTAATGGACTTGGGGTTGTAATCGCCAACTCTTCTGTGTTACCCCAGCAATGCTAAAGTCTAGACCTTTTTGACACCAGTGACCTTCTCTGAGTACCAAATATGTGATCTACAGAGGCTATCTTGGGCATCAGAAGACAGGACTCATCTGGGTCCCAGTTGCTCATAGGACGGCAAAGCAACATGAAAGGCAGAGCTGAGAAAGGCCTGGTGGTACTCATCCCAGGGAATTTTTCCTGCTAAAGCCTGACTGACAGACAGCCCTACAGTAGAAAGCAGCTGATTGCAGGTCTTTACAGTAATGGCCTGTCGGGAACTTGATCTATTTCAACATGAAAGCTGGCACACAAATCAATAACGAGACAGCAAATCAAGTCATTATAAGGCTAGGCTACCTGTAGCAGACTGATTCTGTTTACAGTCAAGTTGAAGACACTGCCCTGGCAGGATGAGCCTTGGAGGGAAAAGAGAACACCATGCTACTGGTTTGAAAAGCAACTGGCCCAATGTGTGATGCAAATCAGAAAACCTTGGAAAAGACACAGGAAGGTTAAAGCAGCCAGTAAAGAGCAGGCAGTGTGTGGGAACCGAGGATAAGATGGGCCGTGATTAAAGCATGTGCATTCAGTCCTGCCCAGTGAATGCTGGCATTTCAAAAGGACTGTGATATAAAAATCTGACCAGTTAATGTTTAATCTTGATTAGCACTCAAAGAAAGCAATAACTGAAAGAATTCAATAAGAATATCCACCTGAGATGTTGGCATCACTGAAAGAAGCAAACAAACAAACAAGTACATTCTCTAAATCTCTCAACTTAAAAGAAATGCTACAGCAATAAATGAGTATCTTAGAAACATCTACAGGTGCAACAATTTATTAAAAATTTGGCCTTTAAAAACTGTGTGAATAATTAAAAATGTTCCAGGGACAAATTCAAGGCAACCTTTCTTAAAGAAACATACTGAGTATGTGTTTGTTCCTGCCAGTAGCCAACCATTAAAGGTGTGTGTGCATGGGAGAGGTCACCTAAAGGACCTTAGTAAAAACTTATTATGGATGAGGTAAATGTAATAAGAACATGTAAGAGAGAGAGAAATGTGTAAAAGAGAGAACCAGGGAAGAAAAGTCACATCTGTGCTGAAGATTCTACCAGGCTGACTTATTAGAACTTCCTGCTGTGGCATTTGCAGATCAACAGCCAAATGATCTTGGGTTACTCACTGTCCACATCTGTTCTTGACTTAACAGCCCTCTTTAGCACACGTTCTTTTTGTTGTTGTTGTTGTTTTGAGACAGGGTCTCACTGTGTAGCTCTAGCTGGCCTGGAATGCAGAGATCTTCCTGCCTTTGTCTCCTGCATGCTGAGGTTAAAGGCGCATGCTACCTCACACAGCTTTGGCACGCATTTTTGACAGATCAATAGGTTCCACCAATCCACGAGCTAAGAACACCATCAGCTGCCACCTGAAACTACTGTAGTTTTCCTAGCTTTATTGTCACTGTCTACCCACTTGGTCTAGCTTTGGAGGAAACTTGTGCTCTCACTGGGAAAAGGAGTCCTTTTGGGCTGCATATGGTGAATATATTGATTTATGAATTCTTTTGTTCTAAAGAAAGCTAATATACCTCCTTCCATGATGCTGTTCAAGGCAACCTGAACCCATGTTCCTGGACCATAGTCACACATATTTTCTCTTATTTGCTTTGAGGTTGAGAGCTGTGTTGGGCATTATATACAGTCTTTTCCTTTGGGGGGGGGGGTCTCACAAGGTCTACAGACTGCATAACTACAGTTCTTGATGTCTGTACCTGTCTATTACAGAAATAGCATTCTAAAACCTTTGTATGGATCACATGAATGATCACTGAGGACACAGGCATGGGGGAGGCTTCAGGATTTGACATATGTTTTATGAGATCCAATTAAGAAATAGGAGGTAGGATCATGCCAAACAAAGCAGATAACCATGTTGGGGTTCTGAATTTCTGTATGTAATAGTTTGGGGTCATTACACTGGTCCCTAAAAGAGGATCAGTCTAGGCTGCAAAAGAGTCCTCTTCCAGGGTAAATGTCTCTACCAAGAGCTCAAGGCTTCTCTGAAGTTAGATGGAGAGGACCTGTATGTACAATGTGTTTAAGGTGGAGGTGGTTGGGGTGTTTTGTGGATGGGGACCACAAAACATTTTGCCTCTTGTTTCTTGAGATTTAAAGGTGCTTGAAAGGAATTCACCAAAGGACCTTGTTTTCCAAATGTGACAAGGAAAGCCTCAAGTTATCAAACATCACAGTTATGGTGCTGCAAACTGTCTTCAAATTGCTTTTCCCGAGTGCGGATCAAAGCAGTGACTCTGAGGCATCTACACTCGTTTCTAACCCTGAATCTTGATTCTGTGACCATGGGCCAATTACTTAATTTCACTCATTTCTGCTGGCTTGTCTGTACAAAGGAGGTGTTGAAAGTCTCTATCCCAGGGGTTCAGAAGGCGGGCTGCAGTACACACTGTCCTTCTCTGAGAACAACAAAGAATAACATGCATGCTCAAGACAGTCTCATGACATGGCTGTAGAACTAGGTCTCAGGCTCCTGTCTTCCCAAATGACACTGAGTCCCCCTAGAGAGGTGAAGCAAATGGCAGAGGCAGTTGGACTGCAGGGGATGTAGGGGCTCCTGGGGAGATGAACAGCAACCTTCCACTCATTCATATCCCATCATTTCTCCTCGGTGATTTACTAAATGGCCTCATGGGCCCAGTATGCATCCACTAATCAGGAATTTGGGCATCTACCCTGAGATGTACAAAAAGAAAAAGACAAAGTGTGGTTTCCTGAAACTTACTGCAAATAGTGACCTTGGAAGAATGACTGGATGCATCATTTAAGCTCTTCTTATACTATGACTAAGCCAGTCTGGCCTATCAGCAAGTGGAAATATTTCTATTTTACAGCTTTTTAACATGTGGCTAACATGATGAAAGTCTTGTATGGCAGAGGTAATTTCCAGTATTGTGAGGAGTGAAAAGCTTGTCTAAGATCTCAAACTTTTCAGGATGCCTTACGCTATCTCCTGGAATACATAAGGGACTTAGAATTGGTTTCAAATCATATGTATTTCTTGTCACATGATAAGTAAAGGTGTAAAAATCTCACTTTGTATGCTTCCTTATAACCTTGCACATTCTCAATTTATAGCTTCATGATGGTGTGAAATTAACATGAGTTTAATGGCAATCATACTTCAAATTCTGACTTTTATCTTTCTCTGGACTAGTGATGTACCATGTCAAGCTTTCTCATAGTTCTGGGTAGTAGGAGTCAGCCACAGTCCCATCAACAACAGGCACTGAACTGTTAACTTACAGCGCACTCTTGGTACTGCAGATAGTCTGGACAAGAAGCTATTATCACATGAGTGTTTACACTTTGGCCGATGTCTGAAGTACAAATTAAAAAGTTGGAAAGCAATGAATAGCACAAGGGAGATATATTAATAAAGGTGCTTGCCACCATGCCTGACAACTCCAGCTCAGTCCCTGAGACACACATGATAGAATGGAGAAACCAATTCCTACAGTTGTTCTCTGACCTCCACACTTGTGGTATTGCAAGCAAACAAACATACAATAAAGGTAAAAAATTGCTTAAATCAAGTGGAAGTCGATATGAGAAACTGCAAGGATTTTTTTTTTAGATCAACAATCTAGGGTCAAATAGAGGAGAAACAGCACCCTTATTCATACTAACATACACATGCATTTGCATTAAACAAATCGGGAGTGTATATTCTTTTCAACAGTTTGTTACTCTATATGCTCAGATGTCATGTGAGTGTTTTGGATGAGGGCACATGCCACTTGTAATATTCTTTATGGTTGCCATGGCTTTTGAAGTATGTCCTTCTCACGTGGAGTACTGAGGACACTGAGCAGGGTGGGGAGGTTCAGAATCTGCCCAGGGATACAGAGCCACTAAGTGGCAGGACCGCAGTGCTTGTCACTTTCCTCATGTCCCTGCGCAAAACTCTTGGTTGGGGACATTTGGGACCACTAGTGCCTTACTTTCAATTTCTCACCCAAACTTACAATAGTAACAACTCAAACTATATTTTGGTAGAATGTTTTTAAAATGTCAATTTCCAATTGGATTATGTCTCCAAACACAGTTTTGTTAAAGATTACTTTTGTGTCGTGGCTCATCCCTTTTTATTTTTAAGAATTTTGACATGTATTTGCTTATTTATTTACTTTTATGTGATCACATCATTGAGGTCCTTAGAGTTTGACCTCCCTGTGCTGCTCACTTGAGGAGTAAATTGAGGTGTGGGATCCTTTAAGTTACTGGCACTCATTTCTTCACACCTCCAGATGCTGCTTCTACAGCACGGAAGACAGAGGCACCTTCCTCAACATCCACAGACACCGGTGTCGCATTTGAAATTGGGATCTGGTGGAGGACCACTTGATTACATCTCTATGCAAATCAAAGCACTTACCCAATTCGTATTTTCAGCATGCCATTGAACAACTCAGGGCTATTGGAGATGATCCAGCCAATATGGATGACCAGTTCTTGCTGAATGACTGCCTCCCTCTCATCGTGGGTATTACACTTATAATAGATGATGTTCTTAATCACTCCTGGGGAGAGTGGATTAGAGATGACCTCCTCTTCATGTCCAAAGGCACCCAGAGTTACCTACAAGTGCCAGAATTTTACTGTTAAAAAATTCCTAGCTACAAAAAAAAGAAACAAAGAAAGAAATTCAAGGTTCAGGATGACTGACAGGTTGAAATTGCTCTATGCAAGCTAGGGAGTTAGGTAGAATAACTGTTCCTGATCTTTATTAAATGGCTTTCAAAGCATGACTCCCACTGGGGTCCATGACGTTTCAGAATCTAGTTTAAAATGGAAAGGCAGGTGAGGATCTCAGGGGAGTAAAGGTAAGTAGAAATACATAATTATTAGTTTGGGAGTGGGCAATTTTAGTGCTAGAAAGTCCCCAGAGGAATCAAAATACATCCAATAGTTGTATTTTACTACATAGTTCAGCATCCGGGAGATCTATTTTTACAGTTTCTCAAGTAAAACTTTCTCTTTTAATAACATTTCAACCTTTCCAAAGTCAGGAGGAAGGCCATGTAGTTTTTGTGCAAGCCTCCCTTATCCTGGAATAATGTTAGGTACATATGGAGGGTTATAATCCATGGTACTAGATGGCTCGCCTATAGAATGAAGAAATTGGTTGGCTGCCCACAAGCCTGCAAAAGGAAAAAAACTCAAAGCAGAAAGTGCTAATAGAGCAAGAAAATGCTTGCATCTCTCCTCTTTCCTTGGGCAGCTGGTCCTCAGAGGGGTCTGCAGATCCTGTTTCCTCCTTATCAATACTTCTCAGCTCATAATTGTACGAGGCAGGAAAAGCAACAGCACCTCAAAGACATGTGCTTTTAGAGATGAGGGATAAAGAATAAAACAAACTTTCCAATGTTGTACGGACTAAAAGTAAGTGCTTGGTATAGTGGCAAACATCTAGAATCAATTCTCTTGGAAGTTGAGAGAGGAGGATTATGAGTCTGGGGTAAGCCTGGGCTTTAGAACATGCATATACATACATATATATGACACACACATATTCTAGCTATCTGTCTATCTATCTGTCTATCTATCTATCTATTTATCTATCTATCTAGTCAACTTCTAAGAACTACTGGTTTATCATACATCAATGACACAAACCAGTAAATATGAGAATGATCACTGATTAAAATGTCACCATGTAAAGAAAACAGAAGATTCATAATTAGCTCCTAGAGATAAGTAGATGACTAAACTACTTTTATCCAAGAGAGCTTGGGACAATTTACAAGTCATCTGAGGAAAACACACTACTTCAGGCTGGAGTAGATCTTACAAATGAGCATATGCACACTTTTTATCAATTTCCTTTTCTTTGTCTGTGAAGAGACGACAGCCACTCAATGAAGAAACTGCCTGCATCTGGCTGCGCTGTTGGCCTCACCCTTTGCAATAAGGGAATATTTCCCTGGGAGATGTGCTGGTCTGATGGACAGCAGTCGGGCCACAGCTGGGCAATAGGTGTGAGGCTTCTGGAATGTGGGAGCAGGGTCTTGAAGGCAGGCTACAGCCTCCCATGGACACTGCTCAGAATTTTTAAGACAAACCCAAACCCACCCTTCTAGTGTCAGGCCAGTAACTCCCAAGTTCTAAAACCTATGACCACAGGTAGGAGATTTAGCTATACTTCAGTGCTATGGGAACTTAAACCAAGGAGAAACATGTTTCCCAAAGCCTGGCTAACTTTCTTTCACAACTGTAGTGGCTGTGAAAGAGTCTAAGTCTGGTTATCAGGATAAAAATCCTGATAATAAAAGGTGCTGGGTAAACGACTAACCACATCACTGGCACTGGTTTAAAGTCTACCTCCTAATGTGGAACACAGAGAAAACTACATGGAAAGTAACTTTTTCTCAATAATTTCTTATTAGTGTAATTATTTTAATTGTTAAACAACATCATAAGAGAAGGTAAATAACATTATTTTATCATCCCCAAAGCTGGATATCTGAATGAAATTATTTCAGTCTTAATTAAGATCCCTGAAATATGAGTGATTAGTTGATGGTATTAAGGAAGGTTAGAAAATCCACTATTATTAAAGCTTACTATATTCCTAGATTAACTGTCAGAAACACACAATAAACACATTTCCAAAGGAGAGACAGAAAGCAAACAGGTTTTCACTCTAACCAAACAATGAGTCAGCCAGATGATTAGAGATTGCAGAAAATGAACAGTAGCACCCACCTCCACGTGCATAGCTCAACCCAACACATTCACCATCAAGGATCAGGGAGGAAAGAGACACAGGACTGGAGAGGGAAGAGAGAGGGAGCAAGGGAGGGGAGGGAGGATGGAAGAACGGAGGGATATATTTATATGAGAGAGAGAGAGCCAGCCAAGTATAGATTACCCTATGAGCAGGAGTGACAGTTGACCCTGGTAGATGGGAAGGAGCTCAGGGGAAGAGATGGCTTGGAGGGTGACAGATGGAGGGACCAGGGCAGGCATGTAGATTCTGGCTCTTGTTGAACTTGAACGAATTTCTTAGGACTGGGAAGGGAGCAGTCAGGTGGAGTGCACAGTAACCCTGTCTTTGCTAAGCACCTAGTTTTGCTCTGCCCATCATAAAACTCTGAGTGCCCCAGTAGGTACATTATTCGAGTTTCCACACCAGAATATGCACTGGACTCAAGTAAACATGGAGGCTGAACACGAGAGCCCCAAGGTGCAGAACAAAATTGAGATGGCCCACTAAGTGCTCTGCAGTTTCTGACTGTGCATGAACCTTTTTTGCTTGAGGAAAGAGACTTTTGGAGAAACTCTGAAGACACTCACAGGTAATCTCTGTGTGAGAAGGCTCTGACATGGAGGTATGCAGACTCAAGTGCGCTAACCAGAAGCTGTTGTGGCTGTATGTGTGGAAGGCAGATACTTACCTGCTTGCCCTGCACTAAAACATTAGTAATGGATGGGGCCAGGCTGTCCACTACTTTATTTAAAAGACTTGCTGCACGGCGTACAACCGACCTGAGGGCAAAGAAGAAAGCAGGCCAGATCTTCACAAACAGAAAAGATGGTGAATAAATGGCACCCTTTTGTGCAGGGAGGGGAGATGAGACCTTCAAATGTATACAGTTGGGTCCTCACGTGATATGGAAGAAACAGTAAACTGTCATCAGACCTGACCCTTGAAAGAAGACCATCTAGAATTAGGGAAGGTCACGTCTCACTCTCACCTTAGCTACCAAGTTGTAGAAAAAGATGTCACTGGTGCTAAGATCAATTTCAAAAAAATAAGGGAAAGAAAAAGAACAAGAGGCCCTAACAATTCAATTTCAATATTATTTTAAAACTCTGTGTGTGTATAACAGTGTATGGGTATGTGCATGTGAGTGCAGGTGCCTGCAGAGATTGGAGTCAGGGTTACCAGTGGTTGCTAGCTGCAAGATACAAGGAACCGAACCTGGGTCCTCTGAAAGAGCAGTATGTGCTGCTGGGCCATCTCTCTCTAGCCTTGAGTTATGTTTCTTTTGGTACCTCAATAATCAGATGCCTGGATTAGGGGACTCAGTACTGAGTTTCAGAAATGAATTACCCTCACTTTCTTTCTTGATATAGACAGAATGTTAGGGGAAGGAATTCACACTTTATTTTTACATTCCTGAAAAAGTCTTAGAATGTAGAGAGAACAGATTTATATCCCCCAAATTACACAACATGCAATATATAAGACATTTCCCCTCAAAAGTAAAAATTTATGTTAACATTTAGAGAAAGTAAAATCAAAATGTAGGTTTGAAAGTATCATTTTTAAAGAAATTTCAGGATATTCACAGAAATTGGACTATAACAAGCATTTGTATTTCTTAATTACAACATGAAAGGACTAGTAGAAAATCAAGCCAATAGGTGACCAAGTTAGTGAAACAAATACTTCCCATTCTAGAGAGACTCTTTTATACTTGAACACCAAAAGACGCATGTAAGCCTGGGAATGCAGATAAACCCACATATATCAAGCAAATTGAGTTTCCCAAATTCTGTGCATGTTACCTGTTTCCCATGTACCAGAAAGGTGGTAATGTGAGGGGCTATAGAGGAGGAAAATTTCTGGGTAAATGCAGCCCCGTACCGCACAGCCAGCCTGGGGGCAGTGGAAAGCCATAAAAGGGAGAATAGAATAAATAAAGCTTCCAGGACTCTGTTTAAATATAACAGTCAGCATTTCTAAATGTTTGCTACTTAGTGTTTTATCAAAGACATACGTATAATGCAGAAGCAAGAACTGGTTTGCTTAGCCCAAATAATCATATAGGTTCAGCGAAACACACTGTAAGAACAGCAACTGAGTGCACGTCTTCCTGCACTGAGAACTTCAGTGGAGATCTGAGCTTATTACTTCTCCAGGTAGGAAGAGTGGATTCACCATAAAGCAGAAATGAAGCACTATTTAGAAATGTTGTCCAGTCCCTTATTTCGGAGAATAGACTCATGAGGTTCACTGAGATTAAGAGAGTTTCATGAGAAACTACTTCAGACTCAATTGCATCAAAATGGAGAGCTGCATATTTAGGTACACTCTCCGCATTGTGAATTTAAGCAGCTTTATTCGTGACTCTTTCAATATACACGATGAGATAATTGCCTTTTATTACTTTTGCTTATGATTAAACCATCTTTTAGGGCCTTCTAAAACAACAGAACAAATTTTCTAAACATAAGATGAAACCTGAAAGAACCTCCTTGGGATAGTGCGGCATAGCAGAATTATGGCCCTGTCATGCCAGTGAGGGCTTAGGCTCAATCTCTGGGGAGGTTATTAATGTCAGATATTTTTCTTTAGTGTCCTGGGACACAGGAATGCCCTTCAAAAGTATGAAGTCAGGATGCCATAACTTTAGAGTTTAAACATCAAAATTAGGGTGAATAACATCTGTAAGAATCGACTGTTATCTTTAAGATACTGAATTTAACAGTACAAACATTAAAACATAACAAGGAAACTCATACAAACCAAAGCTTTTTGCTGCCAGCTCTTCTATATATTCTCTCAATGTGATCAGACACAGTACCTAGATAAAGAGTAAAAAGAGTCTTCACTGAAGAAAGCTTTTAATTGAATGCACATTTATTTTCCCTTCAATGAAAACAAACAAACAAAAAAACAAGTCAACACTCTTGTTTTGAACTAACTGGTTTAAATATGTAATCCAGATACGAAGCTTGTGTACCCAGCACCTTTATAATTTGGTACAGTTTTCTAAATTCTATTGTTTTCTTAACTAATATGTAATCTAAACATCTAAGCAAATACAAGTAATATTTTACCTTCCAACAGAAAACAGAACACAGTAAAGTAATTAATCAAGTGAGTAAAAGCCCATCTTTTAATGGAAGTTCACTATGGCTCTGACAAGTGTGTGTGGCTTTGACCATTCCAACAAATACTTGGGTCAACACACCCCTGGGATTCACACTTTGGCCAAAACTTACTCGTGGTCTGCACTCTTGACTGGTTTTGTCAGTAACAAGCGATGTGATAGAATTGATTACCAAAAAGTTAGTAAGGATAAGAAAAAGGATCTTTAAGATTTTCCTCTCACTTATTTTTACAGTCTTAATTTAGATTTAATTATATCTGGATTCCATAGATGCCTTCAAAAGCTGGGCCTGGGAGCCGGGCGGTGGTGGCACATGCCTTTAATTCCAGCACTTGGGAGGCAGAGGCAGGCGGATCTTTGCAAGTTCGAGGCCAGCCTGGTCTACAAAGCGAGTCCAGGACAGTTAGAGCTGTTAAACAGAGAAACCCTGTCTCGAAAAACCAAAAAAAAAAAAAAAAAAAAAGCTGGGCCTGGTGGTGCAGGCTGTAGTCCAGGTTACTCTGCAGGCTTGAGTTGGAGGGCTGCAAGGGCAGAGCTTGCCTGGGCCACAGGGTGGGTCAAAGGAGAGTGTAGACAACTTAGTGAGGCCACGTCAAAATAAAAAGCAATAACAGGGCTGGAAATGAAGCTAAGTGCAAAGCATTCCCCTAGCATGTACAAGGCCTGAGATTCAAACCCCAGTACTGCAAAATGAAAACAAATAAAAAAGCAAACCTGAAGTCTTTCAGATATTTAAGTAAAAGACATTTACTTCCATGCTGAAAATATTTCCCGGGGGCTGGAGAGATGGCTCAGAGGTTAAGAGCCACTGACTGCTCTTCCAGAGGTCATGAGTTCAATTCCCAGCAACCACATGGTGGCTCATAACCATCTATAATGAGATCTGGTGCCCTCTTCTGGCCTGCAAGCATACATGCAGACAGAACACTGTATGTAATAAATAAATAAAATATTAAAAAAAAATCTCTTTAAAAAAAAAAAAGAAAATATTTCCCAGCAATAAATAACTAAAAATAAACAAAAAACCCAAGATAACTCCCAGTGTTTTTATTGTACAGATTTTAATAATTTAAAAAATTTTAACATTGCTACAATAGTTATTTAAAATTGTAGGTTCCTAGTAACATGTTGAATTCTTTTTTAATTTTAACTTTAAAAATTTTTATTTTTGTTTACCTAAAGGTTTAATGTCAATAATTATCCTTAATACAATTAAGGTTCTGTTAATACTTAGTATTGAGGCTAAAAAAAATGAAGGATTTTGTTTGAAGTTTGCTTCATAATACTCAAGAATTGTTAAGTGCTACAATAATTCGGAAACTAAGGAGGCTTCATCTGCATAAGTTCAGCTCGTTACCAGAACTGTGATCTGTACGGTTACGCTCAAGTTTACGGCACTTTCATTTTAACCAAATCAACATGTACTGCTGGACAGGGTTTTGAGATGAGCCAAAAAGTCTGATGACTGGAAATTAAATATATTTCAATATATTCTATATTCTGTACTTAAAATGCCAGAAACAGATCACAATGTAGAACTTCAGGATCCCTCACAGCAATGACCACATACACATGTGGATTTCAAGGGTAACTGGGTCTTCTCCGCAGAGCAGAGTGCACACTGACACAATCAAATGACTTATCTTTATTGATCACTTTCAGAGCAAAGTTCTAACAAATGCCACATTCTGTCCCAAATGGCTGCTACAAACTATGAAGAAGTCAATTTCCACAAATATAACTGTTCAATACTATTCTTGAAAAATTACAGGAACTAAAACAGGAAACAGAAATGTCAATAAGCAACTATGGAGTGATCAGAAGTTCAGAGTCACAGGTGGAATCCAAGCTCTAGGAACAGTGGAGCAGAGGAGCAATTGTTGCATGCAAGCTGCATCCGAGCCTGCTGCACTACAAGGTGAAGGGAGGCTTCCATTTAAGAGGGTGGGAGATTTAATGCAAGAGTGGGCATGCTTACGCATGTCTGATAGCTGTTTGGATCACAGAGGTTCTATATGGATATGCTCCCTGCTCATTTACTCTTACCTTCCATTGTAATGAAGTGAGGGCCTTCTCTTTTAAGCAGTATACCCAGCAGGATGGTTTGGCCAGTCAGACAACCGCAGTCCTGAAAGCACAATTGACATATGGAACTGGGATGAAATGAGGATCGATCGGATCGGTAACCACAGGACTGAACTAACAATACAGCACCCGATGCAGAGAAGGAAGATAAGGTGTCGTTGATACAGTAATACAGTAACTATAAGACATTACAGTCCTGTTGGTCTGAGATGCCTTGAAGACAGTGGGTACATAAATCAGCTTCTGGATATAGCAGGAGTTAATGATCAAATGTTCCAGTAAGCAAAGTAATTGATGGACAGACTCTATAGTGTGTACAAATATTAACACATCACTATCTGAGACTTGACTTTATTTATAAATGGGGACCATGCTACTGTCAGTGTAGACAGAGAGACACCCAACAGGAAGGGACACATACAGAATATTTATATTGCAGGACACTGTGCATGAGCTTTGTGACTGCTATGTGGTATTCTTGTTTACATCGATTAATAAGAAGCTAGTCATGACTGGATGGAAAGAATCTAGTTGACATGCTCAAATATGTATGGTCAAACATGACCCAGTGTTTACAGCTCTACCAGTAAGGTTTCCTTCCTTGTTATGAATGTGTATAACCTCGGGAGAGAGTAATAAATTGCTAAAACATTTATGTAGGTACACTTAGAGGACTATGTTCTTCAGTGACAGGAGAGACAAAGCAGTCATGGGAGCTAAACTCTGGGGCAGGATAGCTGTGGATGGAGCAGAGCGCTGAATGGACAGTCTGCAGAGCCCAAATGCAGCCACCACTGACTCGGTGTCCGACTGTTGACACAAGCAGCTCCACTCTGTGAAAGTCTTCCCCGTCTGCACTCTTTCACACATCCACACTGACTTTGGCCCAAGAGACACCTGTCCACTGCCTGCCCTGGCCACAGACCAGCCACCCACCTCTCTCAGGACACAAAGACACACATCCTGACTGAGAGACCCTGCTCAGCAGCCTCTTAGGGCTAGGTGGGATTCTATCTCGCTCACACTCAGCTTCTGAAGGATTTCGTGGGTGGATTTGTTTTTCCACTCCGTAATGGTGATGTCTGGCTCCTGTCTCAGCTCAGGGGCATCTACGGCACTGCTCTGTCGTTTGACTTTTGAATGCTTGGGGAATTCTAGTTCTTCAAAGCTCTTAAATTCTGGAAGCCTGGAAATCAAAAGAAAACATGTCAGAGTTCCCACTTTTCCTAATGTAATCACAAGAAAGGCAAAAAACTAAGTAATTCAAGCAGACTTACTTTTCCGTGTCACCAATTCGTAGAAAATCAAGCTGTTCCACTACAGCTCCAGATATCAATGTCTGCAATGACATGACCCAGAATGTTCACATCTCCAAGCTGTACTCTGTGCTTGTTCTTTTCTATAAGTGATGCTCAAATCTACTTAATATAATTTGAAGTACTTTCCTAAACGAGCATTCTAAAATCAAAGATCTCTACATGCAACAAATTAAAACAGAATGCAAATATCTATAAATAGACTGTATACATCAAGCAACAAACTCATGAGTCATATTAAATAGGAACGTCACCACGAGATAGTCTCTCTGTTCTTTGAATTATAGGCATGTTATTTATTTATTACAGTGCTAGGGATTGAGTCCAGAGCCTTCACTGATTGTTTAAACCTCCATCTATATGTCTTTATTTTAAAGTAGGTACTAAGATACTGCAGCATTTATTAAACTTTCAGAAAACAAAGCACTAAATTGGTTTTGGGAAAGGCAATAGAAACTGACACCTGGATCTTGATACTGTGATGTTTCAGGGCCATCAGGGATACAATAAACACCCACCTTACAAGATCATGAAGGTAGTGATTATCTAAGCTACTGCTCTCTGCATTCTGGCATTTGGCAACCCATATTTGCTCATTCTATATTCCACTACTTCTCAATTGTAAGTTCAACAAACTAAATGTGTCTCAACTCAAACATATATTTTTCTTTGCTTCTCAGTGGTTCATGGTGAGTAGTATGAATGGGTGATAATATACAATGGTTTTCAGCATTACCTATCACTTCTAGTTACCTAGAGAACTGTCAGAAAATGAGCTGTAAGTTATTATTTTTAAATTAGGTATTCTTACTAAGATTATTTCACACATATCATGTCCTCCTGGTTGGTTTCAAATATGGAGAAGCTATGGGTAGGAGATATTGCATTTGGTGGCAAATGAACCATTGTTTTTCTAGTAGAAATGAAGAAAGAAATATCCACAATAATGCACTTCCAGATGCAGGAAGGACACACAATATGGGCACACCAATCTTCCTTGCAGAGCATGGATGAGAAAGGCAAATGTGCAACTGCTGTTTGTGCACATTCTAATGTGACCCAACTATAAGCAGACTGCTCGCAGAGTATAAACTTCTGAGGGCAGGATCTTCGTCTGGATTTGTTGGATGGTGTTTCTAACATACAAGCGCATATCTATACAACTTGTTCTTTGGCAAAGTAATTTGTTGGATAAATATTTATTGATCATTTGCTATAGGTAAGTAATAAATTTAGGTGCTAAGGAATTGCATAAAAATATATGAAAATTTTGGTCCCTTGAAGTTGATTTTATGAATATATATACAGGAGATGAATAATATAAACTTAATACTGATTAGATAATGGCAAGTGCAAAGCTGAAAAATAAATGCTAATAGAAATAAGAACTATAAGGGGAAGGGGTACTAGGACAGAGGGATAGGAGGAGGCCACTTAGCCATTATATGTAAGTGACCAGAGAAAATTTCTCTAAGAAGATGACATGTAAATCAGACACTGGAAACAGGATTGTAGTCAACATTCAGTTAAAGGAGGACTATCAAGTGCAAAGGCCCCAGGATAGGAGCATGCATGGTGGATTTCAGAAGCAGTAAAGGAGATAGAGTGGCTGAAATAGAGAGGATAGGGAGATGGTAGGAAGCAGTCGGGTCCATGATGCAGGTGCAGAACTATAGATCACATACATCCTCTTTGGACTCTGGCTTCCACTTTTGTGTGTGTGAAAAAAGAAGTCACTGGAGGTTTGCAGTGTAACTGCCAGTGGCAAGTTGAGTATGACAAGGCTAACTATCTATGTTAGAATTCAGGACATGACAGAAGCATCTAGCGAGGGAACGATGGCAGCCTGCTATCGTCAGTGCTAGTGGAGGCAAGTAAGACTCTGGATACACTCTGAAGGCAAAGACTACAGGGTTTAGTGATTATCATGTAGGGAATGAGAAAGACCAAAACATTACTAAATTACTAAAGCTGATAACTAATACTGAAAATACACAAATAACTTTTATTTAACATTTTATATTTATATACCCACTCATCCTTATTGGCTATTTCTGTTCATGAAGTAAATGTTCAGCTTAAGCTAATTGGCTAATGCCAAATACTATCAATACTCTATAGATTTTAATGTTAAAACATAACTTGGTATTAGAGAGTATTAAAATACTAGTTAAAAATGCTTGATTCTTTCTGGAAGAGGATGTATAAAAGGCGCAACAGTGCTCTAATTGGGGAACAATGGTGCTTCCCTTTAGAAACTGTGTGGGTAATGCTGTGATGCTTGAATGGAACAAAGATTTTTTTTCCTGGTTGGATGTTATGGTTCAGTAAGCAAAACATCATGTGACTGAGAAACAACACAAATGCCTGTAAAAGCAAGCCATCAGTCCACTTTTGGACTTGTTTCCTCAAATACCCAAATGAAGTTAGCTACCAAAGTCTGAAATTCTGCCACTGTTCAAGCATCTGACTGGTACAACTGGATAAACTCAGAGAGGGACAACAGGAGTAGGAAGGCAGGCACAGAATAAAACTTGTAAAACACATTGAGAAACACAGCAGATTAACTGTCCTGAACCAGAAACACAGTGAAGTTTAGAAGGCTACCTGTAGACGATCAACATGAACTTTGACTCCTCCAATTTTTCCCTTCTTAAAGGCTGCCAGCATGTCTAGTATGGGGTTGAACCTGCTACCTCTAGAAGAAAGCAGATAAACAAAACAACCTTATTAACAACAGAAAGGGAGATTCAAAATTGCTAAGATTGTTCAGCCCCACAGACTGTTCCAGCCAGAACTTCAGTAAAGCCTTGAAGTTCATCTTCTGTCCCCAAACTTCTTAGGACATTAAAATAGCTGAGCACAAAAGGACTGAACATCAAATGATTCTATTAAGGTACTTAGCCATTTTTCCAATCTTACTTGGGCCCCAAACAGGTGTACTACTTCCCAGATCAGCAGGAAGTCATTTTAAGAGAGTGACATCCCATCTCCAGAAGGCGGAGTAGGTGATCCCCCCCCCCCACTTTGGTCATTTGATGGGTTATAGATACTTGTTATTTAGGGGGAGAGGTTACAAGTTGTTAAATGGTCTTGTTAAATAGGTTTTTAAGGTTAGACCCAGGGATTTCCCTCTTTTTCTTGTCAGTATACTTCTTTCTCTCCTATGTAGGGGTGAAAAGACTTGAGGAAAAAAAAAAGGGGATATAGACATAAAGAAAAAGGGACATATTATTGGCTATGCTCTTATATCTTTGTATATTGATACAAAATTAAGGTTAACTCTTTTTAAGGTATTGTACCTAGGTAATGCGTAAAAATGAAATGTGAAGTTTTGGCCTTTTGTTAGCAACTGTTATAAACTGTTTAGGATAATTAAGAAATGCAAACTAAAGGTCATTCAAGCATGTCATTTTGTTAGGTACTACAGTAGTCTATCACAGTTATTTTCTAAGTTAATCAGAAATCAAGTTGCTAAGAGACAAGCAACATTTGCTTATCCAAATATAAGGAGATAGACAGGTGGTCTTCAAAAACCTCAAGAGATCTGTAGAATATGGCATTCACAGTTGTTCTCTTAACTCAAGATTTTTTTTGATATTGAGACATGTCAGCTCCTGACAGTACCCCTATTCTACTCCAAGTAGATGAAGAGCATCAAAGAATCTCCAATTGGAGATGGTTGAATTAGTGGCAAGCCTGTCCCTTGGCAAGAAAAATCCCTTGCTTCAAATGTAGACAGACTGCTGTCCAAAAAGGACAAAACTTGGAAGAAGGTAAGTCGACAGCCTAGCTCTGCCAAGACAGGGTAGGCAAGTCCTTCATAATTCCTGCTTTACAATTAATGTCTGTCAGAGAAATGGGGCCAAACAGCTGAAGACTGATGCTGTAATGTAAGTAGAGAAAATGGAAATTGTCCAGGCAGCCAGTTGTATGTCATTTCTTAGTTTTGGAAGCTGCTGGCCCTGTGCTTCCTGTATAATCAGATATATTTATCCTTCACAGGTCTCTGATGTGGTTGAAGACTAGATAGCTATAGTCCCATAGTTAAATTGTGAGTTGTTTAGGAATTAAGAGGGTGTTTTGGATCTAAGAAGATGTTTTAAAAATTGTGATGCAAGCCGGGCGGTGGTGGTGCACGCCTTTAATCCCAGCACTTGGGAGGCAGAGGCAGGCGGATCTTTGTGAGTTCGAGGTCAGCCTGGTCTACAAAGCGAGTCCAGGACAGCCAGAGATATTCAGAGAAACCCTGTCTCGAAAAAACAAAAAAAAACAAACAAAAAAACAAAAAAATTGTGATGCAAGTTAGGATGGAAGCTGAGTTGGATATAGATCTTTAAACTCATGGAGATGGATGCATAGTAGAATGTTAAAGCCAGTTGCCAAATACGTATGAACTGGATATTGGGAATGTATGCTAAGCCTTATAATTCTCATAATTGTGGCCTAATTATTTCTGTTGTTTTGTATTGTATTTGTTGTTATAAGAGAAAGAGCCATTTGTTGGACTGAAAAGGGAGCTGTTGGGGGGAAAAAGTTATACCTTAAACTTAAAAAGAAAAAAAAAGGAAGCGGATGGGGGGAGGGGGAAGAGGGTGGGAGGGTGGGACCAGAGGGGGGAGTAGGGAGGGGAATGTGGCTGAGATATAACTTGAAGAAATAAAAAATAATAATAATAATTAAAAGAAAAAAAGAAAGGGAGATTAACAATTAAGTATATGCTATATATGAAAAAGAACTTGCAACATGCTAAGAATATGAAAATACCCGGAAGTTCTGCTTTCAGACTCTCTGTGCTAATAGCCATAAGGCAAGTGAGCTTATTTTCTTTAAAAACAAAAAACAAAAAAAGATGTATTTTATTTTTAATTATGTGATGTATGTGTGTGATTGTGTGCAGGTGTGTGCATGTGAATGCAGTACCCACCCACATGGGCTGGAGTAGGGCATGAGGCCCTCTGGAGCTGGAAATATAGGTTGTGAGCCACCTGGCATGAGTTCTGGAACTGAACTCAGGTCCCCTGCAGGAGCTGTACAGGCTCTTAACTGCTGAGCCATTTCTTCTGTCCTACAGCTTACTTTTTCATCAACCTACCTTATATTGTCTTCCCGGATGAGAACAAGAAAAAGTGGGCGTCCATGCATTTTCCAATATTGCTTAATGAACTGTAGTGCATTCTATCAAAAAATTAGATTGAGATAGGATGTCATGGAATAGTATCTTAGATTATTGGGATCCTTAACTGAGAAGCAAAGAGCCCATAACAGTTATAACAGTTTATAATCAAACCCTGGATAATTCAGTCTATTTAGAAACATAGAATCATTTTCATTTTAAACTTTGCTCTATGTTTTGAGACTCTTACTTATTCATGCCTTTCTCTCTGCCCCCCTTCATGTTTCTTTCTCTCCCTAAAAAAGTACAGCTCATGAATGAATGAAGAAACAGTTATCCCCATGTTGCACCATTCAGAAGACTGTCACCACCTTTCACTATGGATTAAAGTAACAAGAGGCAGAAGAAAATGAACCAGATCTGTGGAAACTGTCAGTTACCTGTGGAGAGTACTTTGATTAGATAATATATTCTCACCATTATCACTTAACTTTCCACCATGTGCCCAGCACTTTTTGATTGTTTTACATATATTAATTCATCGATTCCTCAGAACAGCCCTTCTATTACCTGGTTTTACAGATGAAAAATCATGGGTGCACAGGAGCTAAATAATTTGCCTGAGAACATACAGCTGATAAGTCAATAGAGTGGAGAATTGAACAGATACAGTCTGGCTCCAGGTTTTGTGATCATGGTTCTGAACCTCTCTTCTCTGCATGTGGAGTGTGGAGTCCAGCAGATCTTGGCCATAAACGATGGGTTAGCTGAAACCTACTAGACTATCTTCACAAGTAAAATTATTCTGCTAATTCAATTTTTGCTCAAAGGAGATGAACTACTAGTATCATATAAGCTCAGTTTTAAATGGGATCTTTTCCATTTCTAGGAGAGTGTAATTTTATTTTAGCATGACCAGAATTCCAAATTCTGCAAAGGTGCTGTTTTCCTGGGTGTAACCTCGTGTCACAGACAGCCAGGAATTCTCCATCTAACAACATCTGACAGAAATCAGTGTGAACAAAGTCATCTCCGTTCAGAGCTACCTTTATGTCATCTATGAGCAGCAGAACATCCTGAGACATGTAGAAATCACTCAGGTCAAAGATGATAGGGTAACAGACCACAGTCTTTCCTAGAATGCGATAAATCTGCAAGAGGAAACAGAAAGCAAACAAATACAAAGCACAAAGGCATAGTGTCCTAAGTCTCAACAATAGTTAATACTGATACTTATTTCTGAATATGCAAATAAGTAATAGCTTACAAAATCCATAAAGTTTTCATTTTAAAGTTGTTTTTTTTTTTTTTTTGCTTGAGTCAGTTTGACAGTTAGTTTAAAGAAGAACATTTCTAATAAGGTTGAAAACCCTATGCTTGAGTAAATACTATTATAAATGTTTACAAAGCTTGCAATAACATAGCGGTGAGATGTTCATTTATTCCCAGAAAGCTTCAGTGATACGACACACAATAAGTAAGATTTATGTGCTGAAAACTGTAATCCAGATAACTGCCTCGAACACATAATGAAATGTGACACAGGATGGCCAGAGGCCAAGCATGCCTTCAGCATGCAGAATTACCACCCAAAGTCACTCGGTGAAGAAAGTGCACACTCACCTTTGATGTACCAAGGCAGCCGATGGGCCTATCTGGCCTCCCAGACAGTCCTAACTTTTCATTGATACCCAGGTGGAAATAAGCCTGTAAAATACAAATTCCTTGGCTTAGTAATGATAGTTCTAGAGAAAAGATGGCAGGGAGGCCCACATAGGAACAACAAACCAGCCAAATAATTCTGGATTGGGGGTTACTGAGTTTGTTGGTTTTGGTTTTTGTTTGTTTGGGGTTTTTTGTTTGTTTGTTTCTTTCTTTTTGGTTTTTTGTTTTGTTTTTTGAGAAAGGGCTGTAGGCATAATGTTATTGTGCACTGTGTGAAGATCCAAATGCTGATTTCTGTGCCCCCATATCTGGCTGCAATCCTTGTTCTGAGAATCTCCTATCTCAATGTTATGTAAACATTGCTTCCCAATTATTCTCTGATTGGTCAATAAAGAAGATGATCAGCCAATGACTGAGCAAGGGAGAGAATAGAGCTGGACTTCCAGCCAGGGGAAGAGGGAGAAAGAGAGAAAATAAGAGGGGATTCAGCCACAAGGAGGTCTAGGAGACATCATGAGAAAACAGCTGGAACAGAGAAAGTCATAAAATGCAAGTATCTCAGGGGATTTTGGTTGGTAGGTAACCAGATTAGCTTAGAGGATTAAAATAGGTTGATACTGCTTAAAGCTGTTAAATAAACATAATAGTCCTGTCTCAATTATTTGGGATCTAGCTGGGTTAAGAGAAAAGCTGGAATGCATTTTAAAATTTGCACTAACACAGGGTTTCTGTGTACAGCCCTGGTTGTCTTGGAACTTGCTCTGTAGATCAAGGCTTGCCTCAAGCTCAGAGATCTGCCTATCCCTGTCTCCCAAGTACTGGGATTGAAGGCATGCACTACCACCACCCAGCTGGTTACTGAGTTTTTGAGAGTAAAATTTTTTGGATTCAATTAGCCACATTCTAAACCATAGCATTGTTATCATTTTGATGGAAGTGTATAACTTGCATGGTTTTGATTTATAAAGCAATTCAAAAGAGACTAATGCTTCCTTTGTCATGGTGTATATATACATATATATATATATATGGTTTAAATTTATTTATTTAAACCTTTTTTAAACTTTAAGTGGACGGATACACACACACACACATATATATATCATATACATATATTTTTTAAAACACATATATTTTTAAAAATCAGGTATATATACACATACCTAGTTTTTTAAAAAAATCAGGGACAAACAATCTCCCATTAGGTTTCTACTTTCAAGTATATTTTATCAAAATGAAATCATTTTTACTGATTTGTTTTCTAATTACATGAATTTCAAAGTACTCTAACCCAAAATGTTGGTCTTGTTTATTCTCATACCTTATGCAATATTTAATTGATTTTGGTATATTTTGAAAGTGGTGTGTTAGCTACTGTATAAGCCTGAAGAAACATCAAAAGATTCTTAAAGGACACAGATTAAATATACACCCACAGCATACACATGGATCAGTGAGTACACTTTACATATATATGTATTCCTATAATGTATAATCTTTTTAATGTCCTGGTTAAGGAGCTTCTTGTGGAGGTGTTCCAGACAAGATGCTAAAACAGAAGCATTAGAGGGCAGCGAGGACATCAGAGTAGAACAGCAGACCCTGGAACTGGTAGGAGTTAAAAATGTCCAGTCAGGAAGCCTTCTACCTATGGAGCCTCCGCCCCCTGATGAAAATTTTTTTTGTTGTTATTTAAAAAAATATTTCAAGAAATATCTTTGGACAATATGCAATTGTGTCTATAAGATAATTTCTTAGACTTGCTTGACCAAAAAGACTGTATTTTCTTTTTGAGACAAAACACCTGACTTTTCACCCTCTAGAAATACATAACAATTTACATAGGACCTTTATGTCAGTCTTTTGGGTTGAAATGATATCCCAATTTACTTTCACACTACTGTATTTAAATATTTTTGGGTAATTTTTCCAGTGTTAAATGTATTCAGTGTGCTTGTTCTCTATTTTTCATTTGTTCCCCTTTCTGCTGAGTATTTGTCCTTCTTTTTGTAATATAGAGAGCTTTACCCTTTAAAGTAAATGTTTATCCAATTTTCAATGTTAGAAAATCTAAGGACTACACGGTAGATAAAACATCATTTCAGTGAGTGGCATTCCAATATTAATGTATTTTTTGACTAGAAAAATCTCACAACCAGCTTTGATGTTATCAGGTCTTTATGCTTTATTTAGTGACATTTGTCAGTCATCTCCTAGACTGCTTTTTTGGTGTCAGTATCCTAAGTGTGGCCTTTCTATAAAAATACGTTCCTCTATTTTTTCTTCTAATTGATTATTTTATTTAAGTCACTTTAAAATACATAAATGGGATTGGCAAGATGGCTCAACAGGTGAGGGCTTGTGCCTCCAAGTCTAAGTAAGGGCCAGAGTTTGATTTCCTACAAATTGTTCTCTGACCACCACATGTGTGCTGTGGAATGGAAAATAAATAAATACAATGTAATGAAAATTTAAAGTACTTAAATGTTTACTCTGGTTAGAGTGAATTTTTTTTTGCATTCGATGACATAAAAAACCCTAATTTTTCTATATGGAGAATCAAACTCTTTCTATACAATATAATTTTGATTTGAAGTGTTTGCAAATATCATCATATACAAAACTGATGTCGTGACAGAGTTCTTTCTTACATCACTGAGCTCTTTTGTTATTTCTCCTTTTAAATTGTGTGTTCTTGAGAACAGTATTCCCTGCTTCGCACAGTGCCTGGCACATGAGTGCTGGTACTCAGGAAACACGGGATGAAGGAACGGGTGAGGAAGCTGTCAAGAGTGCCCTCCCATAGCCTACTGTATGAAGAGCAGGGCTTTAAACAACTGCTCAGAACAAATACTTGCCAGCACCATACTGTAGTGTCAGGACTGAGCACTGAGGCTGTAGTACACGACACTAGATTCAACACTTTCCCACAAATATTTTTTATATTTTCTGAAATAACTGTATGACTAAATTACATTAGATGTCTTTTGAGAAAGTAGTAAAATTAACCAACCATACACAGGTTAAAATTGGCCTACTTAGGTAGGACTGCTACTCAGTTATAATAAAGGATTCTCTTTTGTTTTCTGAACTATGACAAGTGAGGTCTATGACCATTAAGTAGGTGGTGCCTGGTAATGCTGCCTCCAGGTGTATCTACCCATACAACTAGTATGCTGAAACACAGGGAAGTGCCCAAACCACCCAGGAATACAGACATGCTTCATGCTAAGTTTGTACTGTATTCAGATCTCCAAGATGCAAATCTCACCAGTCATCACAGTACAAGCTTTAAGCTTACAAGGGAAAGGCCCTGTCCCAGTTGTCTGTACATCCTCATCGGTGTACTGAAATAGGGTGCAGCTTCTCAAAGAAAAGGAGCAGCAATTGCATCAGAATATGTATATCAAACTAAAATCAGTGAGAAGACTATTCTTTTAAAAGGGTAGACATAACAGACAGCTTTATATATACACTAACAAAAGGGAGGAAGCCCACAGAGCAGCTGGTTTGGAAGACAGGTTGTAACTTCAATCAACAAATACTCTTTCATCTTGACAAAAGCACAGGGAAGCTGGGCACTTGGTCAGAAATTTGTCTTAAGCCATATCCCACCACTAAAGTATAAATCACTTGCTAACACCATCTTTAAAATGATAATATGTTAAGTTGGGACCTGCTTGATTCAGATTCTGTGTAACAGAATGCTAGAAATTGCCTCTTTGAACAAATACCAATTGTAGCTATTATCAGAGTGGACTATAATTACCTGTTGTTTGGTTCTTGGTTTTTTGTTTTTATGTCATATGTACCACTAGACTCAGAGGTCATTTAAGTGACCCACAGTGCTTTGTATATTCTAGGTGTTTGCTGATGATAAAAGCAACACTGAAGTGATTTGTTATCTGTGCTGACTGGCCTTTTACATTTGAATTGCATGTCATCTGTAGACGATTATCTACCTACCATTAAAATTGTGCTCATATTAATTAGACTTGGAGAATAAGACTTCAGTTAATTTGCTTTATGGCCATGTTTATCACAGACTAACTAACCTTCCTTTCTATTCTCCAGCACTTTCGGTGAGAGACAATGATGTGTCTCAGCTGAAACAGCCTGGCAGGACTATGTGAAGCTTTGGATTCTGGCATCCCTCTCTCCCATTTTGTGTCACCTTTTCTCCTTGCAACTCCTCAGTTCCTGATCTCTTTTACCGTAAAACAGCAGAACAGAATACAACCCAACAACAACAAAAACAAAACTCCACCCATTATGGGCATTTTCCCTTAGGTGTGATTTCATTGCAAGTATTACCTATTTTAAGAATCCTTGTATTTTTAACTTTATCTTTCTACTGTGTGGTAAATGGATGGGAAGAGAAGGGATGCACATTAAAAAGAAACCACACACATTTAAACTTTACTTATTTATTCATTGTGTGGGTACATGTGCCATAGCATGTGTGTGAAGGTTAGAAGACAACTTGTCTTGCCCACTGTGGTTTCTGGTTTTTGGTGGTAGTGTGTTCTTACCCTCAGAACCATCTCACCGGCCCAGAGGCCTCTGCGCTTTAAAGAAGTATAAGGAGTCTCTAAGAGCTAGTACTCTTGGTGCCCTGAAATCCAGGTTTTCGTTCATGCTGTCTTATTGGCAAGTCTAGTCTGGTGACCATGGACTATGGGTCCCTGCATTTTCCTATGTCACATACACCTCACCTCTCTCAACTTTCGTTCTTTAGTAACTTTCAAGGCTACAACCACATCATTTATATCAACTGAACCTTGATCACTTGAGAGGTGCTATTGTAAATACTTCTGTCAAGCGGTGAGTAACTTGTTTCTGGACTTTTGGAACCAATTATTAAATAAAATGAGTTTATAAGTAAATAGTGGGGTTGATAATTCCATCTCCAGTAAGCAAGAGCACCCACAAACACAGGCACCTCAGTACCTGTTCACACGAAAGTTCACAAAGTCAATTTTAATCTCATCCCAAATAGGCATGCAACTGTATCAAAGCCAGACATTATCATTTAATTTCTTTAGATTCAACAAACCAAACATGTAAGAATGATTTAAACTACCAAAAAGTAAAGCAAGTAAAAAGGTGGGTGCAGTGATTACAAAAAAAAAGTTATTTAAAAAACTGAGGTTTTAAGGTAATATGGGGGAAAAGAAAATAAAGCTATAAATGATAATTTTATACATGACAACTAAGATTGAGATTTATTTGTTATTCAAAGTGCTTACCCAAGGCCAGTAACAGGATTTTAACAGGAAAATAAATCAACAAGAGCCATAAATATAATGTACACACATGATGAAGGATTTTGTTCACTTTATTTTTTAAGCTAACATTTGATAAAGTGGACTTGTCAACTTAATTATCAACTTTAAGATAGTGATCTTCTCTCAGGATTTAAATTTAACTCTGCATCTTGCCTTTGAATTAAGTCCAACAACTTTGTTCCAACACCTTGGCAAGGGAGAAAGTAAAGACACAGAATCACTTACTTTTACAAGCTCCTGCTGAGGCCAGATCTGGATAGGTTCCACCTGCTGAGGAGTCTGAGTTTGAATGCCATATGTATTGAGAAAAACCTGAAGGCTACACAGAGAACAGAGGGATGAGGTGAGGCGGGAGGCAGAAAGAGCTATTTTTAGACAATGCATTTATAGTTCAGGAAATGTGAATGAAGGAGGTAAAAGGGAACAGACGATGCTAACTTGGAACATATGGTAAATTTGTTACTATTCGCAATACACCATGTACACCAGAATCCAAAGACCTAGATGGCGTCTTCTCCAAAGTATTGTGAGCTTTTGGGGGCAGTCAGTAAGGTAGGCAATGACTTTAGTAACCTGTTTAATGTGTGGACACTAGTTTCTCAAATTCACATCCATGTGTAAACATGAAAAGTATGCTTTATGACACTTAAGGCCACGCTGATGAAATCCTAGGAACTGCCAAGGTGTATTTGTACCATCACCCTCCATATGACAAACACAAAGCCAGCATCCCCCTCCCTTCCCCACAGAAGAGTGACAGCTCATACCGTTGGCTTTCTGCTACGAGTGCTACATGGACCACCAAGTCATTTTCCAGTGGGCCCTGCAAAGCAGAAGAAGAGGAAGGAGGAACATTGAGAAAGATTTGGCCGTGGCCAGCTATAATGAGAACCAAGGACAATATTAACTACCTCCCAGCAGTTCATTAAAGTGACGGACAGCAGCTGGATCTAAGCACCGCCTTTCTTTTCTTGGCCACCACTGCCTACTAATCAGTTTGACAGTGCAAACAGAGTAACAGAAGACCAAGGAAGGAAAGTCATAAATCTCATCACTGCTACAGAGGCTAGCTTATGATTGATGCATAAGTGCAGTTTGGGGACTGAGAGTAATTTTCCATCATTTAACTCTGAAAGAACGATGAGGAACTAAAAATAAAAGGCTTAATTTATGTGTTCTCCATAAAAAAGACTATGTGAGTTAAAACTGTTCATTTGACATCTTAACCATATATAAGATTATTTCTTTTGCTGTTAGTCAATTTTTCTTCATACACACTCACACACACACATCTTTTCTAATATATAGTTCTAGGATATTTGGCTATATAATTACCATTATGTTCATTAAATATTAGTTGTTGAATTAATTAGTTATAATTAAAGATAGTATTGGGTATTTGTTACTCTTGTGGGTAGAGTCACTATAATAGATAGTGTATACATATAACTAACAGATATGCAAAAATGAATCCAATTTCAAGCCTGTATAAATTAATGATATTAGGAAGCTTGAAAGTACTGATCCATTATAATCACTTTCCAGGAACAAATCCAGCATTTCAAAAGTATGCTGTAAAACATTTGATTTACCATCAGTAAGTTTCTGCTATGGTATGTGGGACGGTTGGCAGTAAACACTGGAATACTTATGTTAGCAGTGAATATCATAAAATCAAAGGGAGAGTTCCCAGAATCATCATGAAAATAACACTACAGGCAGACTATCATATAATTTAAGTAAATGCATGAGAGAAAGAAGACTTAGCTCAGAAAAATCCAGCACATTTCACGATGTTATCAACTGTTACTTAATGAAACCTTGCAAACGACTGTCTCCAAACGAGAACGTTAGTTACTCAGTCTCATCGGGATTCCTGACAACAAACAGACAGCTAAGCTGGTGAGACCCAGCAGTTCCTTTCTCCAGGACAAAGATGCTTATGGGTGTCTTAGGAAACAGCAAGTCAAAACATACACTCCAATTCAGACATCTCCTCAACAATGAAGCAGTCACAGACCGGGACTGGTCAGCGGGTACCTTCTTTCTGAATCACAGGTGGGTTTAGGGTAACACTGCGGTCCCTGGGATGACAGAGCATTCACAGCTAAAACAGTCGTTTACATTGAATCACTCTATTTGGTTAGGGCTCATGAGGTGACTGAAGAGAAAATTGGCATATCAAGAGTTCAAATTTGCAGTCATCTACCAGGTGGGTCTGTGACTCTTACATACTCACTTGATCAAGCGTGTATCACTACACAAGACTCCATGTTAGACCATATTTCAGCTGAATATAATTGCCCCTCCTTCAGGAGCTCAGAGTCACTGGGAGAGGAGAGCTCCAAGCTGTGACATAATCTTTCATGGCGTTTAATCAGGGTAGAGCAACTTTGTTGGGAAAATGATCTGCAAGGTATATCACATTGTATGGACAGACCATACTTTACTGAAGGAACACTTGCTTTAACAGACACTGGGGTGGTTTCTATTTTTTCACTTCTGGCAGGATTTCTCTTTACTTCAAAGAACTGCTAAGACTTTTGGGAGCTAACAAAGTGCTTCACATATTTGACACACAAAACACTCACGAAAAGGGCACCACTGCTACAGCTGTACTCAGTTATTTTACACTTCCTATAAGACAGCTGATCCTCTTTGATGAGTGAGAAATCTATGTCACCCTGGATCCTCCATTCTAAGATATGTAGATCAGCCATTACCTATTTATATGTGGCTAGATCTTCCTAAAAGAATTTCAAATATCTCAAACAACTATTGCTGTCTTTCTAAATATGATGGTATGGATGTCTGTCACCTCTACCCTTCAAATTCAGTTGCTAAATTTTTAATACTGAAGTGGAACTTTAACCAAAAAGCAGGCCTACACCAGATACTGAATCTGCCAGAGTACTGATCCGAGATCTGCACCTTCTAACCCTGTGAGAACACACTGTTTATAAGCTGTATAGTATTCTGTTACAGCAGTTAAGCAGACTGAAACACTTTTCATCTTTCAAACTTGATTATAACCCCTTTCTGTTTCCTGCCTGTGTAATTCTCCCTCTGCTCATTCTTTAGAGACGGACAGCCCCTATACTGAGGTCCTTTGGAATGTGTGAGCATTCATCCTATTCTCCACAAGCCTCATTAACCCCAAAGCTTCAAATTATTATCTCTAAGCAGGTCTTTCTGAGATTTTTAGTTTTCAGTTTACTTTTGAGTTCTAGTTTCCACAACTTTCTTGTCTTATGAAAATTTTTTCTCTAGGTTTTTTCCAAAGTCAGTTTTAAAACTTGACTGTCCATTAACCCGCCAAAATAGGTTCTTTTATTATAATTATTTAGTTGGTTACTGTATCTCACTGCCTCAGTCATATTTGATACTTTACCCCTTAAATTCAATTTCTACAACAGTTCTGAAGTGAAAAATAACTTAAAATAACACAATACCACTTTGTGTACAAGAACTAACTAAGGGCTTAACAAACTATTATTCCTACTTTAAAGATAAGAAGAGAATGAGGCCCAGAAACCTTAGCCAACTTACATCCAGCCAGTCTAACCAGAGTCTGGGCTTCTAACCACTCACTAGCCCTGCCTTTACAAGGGCACAAAAAGGGCAGATTTGGAGACTGAAGAAATCAGTCTCATAGAATCTCATCTTGTCACTTCAGTCATGATCCTGATCATCTAACAGGAACCTTAAACTTACCCCGACAAAAACAGATTGATTAGTTCCCAACTCTAATTCCACATATCCTTAGAGTATGTTTATTTATATGAAGCTCACATTATGAATTCTCAAAATTCTTGGCTCTTTTTTCCCCCTCTTCAGGCCCCATGATCAATAGCAACTTTAAAAATTGTTAGCACATATAGAGTACTGAATTCCTTATGCATCTGAAGGGCTTTGTTGGATATGTTATTACGATGGTTCTCACTTATGGATGAGAAAGCTGGGGCACAGACTATTTTAAAGACCTTATCAGGGGCTGGGGGTATTTCTGGGGCAGACCACATGCCTTGAATGCATGAGGCCCCTGTGCTTGATCCCAGCAGAACAACAACAAGAACATTTATACAACCAATTAAGTCAGTGAGTGGTAAGGTTGGGATGCAAACAGGTCTAGCCTATTTCTTATACCATTTCAGTGTGCTCTTTGGCGTTCTAATGTGTTGCTAATTCAACGACAAGTCCCAACAGCTCCACCTGCCCTTCCTCACCCCACACACCCTAAACACATTACATCTCTCCACCTGCACCGTCACTACGATCCTACTCAAAGACTCCATCATCCTCTACTTGGTCCACTAACTAGTCTATCCACCCCAGCCTTAACTGTCCATTCATAGCCTTCATCCTACAGATAGGTACTTAAAAAAAAAACTATAGAAATGTTATTTATATTGTTGAGACAGGTACTGAAAAAGTGTAAACAGAGCTGAGAATTGGGGGGGATTTACAGATGTGAAATACTTTATTATAGGGCTTGGTTAGATGGTTTAGTTATGCGTATCCCTTGGCTTCTATGTAAATCTGTTAGGACCTCAAGGATAGATTAGTTACCTTATATCTTTATCATTGTCCCAAATTAGTCCCATTGAATAAATATGTTAATATGTTTTAAATTTCAAAACAAAAGTGTGAATCCATCATCCATCATTGGTGCCCCACCTAACCCCCATGTGCACACCACACAAACTCTCCAGTGCTTTCCTGTCACCTGCAGGACAAGAACCAACTGCTTCTCATGGCGTTAAGGTCCCTCCTGCTTTAGCCCCTGCTCACCTCATCTCCCTCGCCTCTCCCATGCCTTCTAGTGACACTGACTTCTCTCTGCCCCTTGAACATGGTGGTTGTGTTCCCATCACAGGGCTCTTGTGGTAGCTGCACTTACTTAGTATACTTTTTCTACAGATTACTGACTGAATGTCTTCTTGTCACAAAAGTCTCAACCATGACCCCCTCCCTCTCAGGGTCTTCTCTTTCCCACAGCTAAACTTCTTCCCGGGTCTCTCCAGCTCCCCTGTCCTACTTTACTTTTAGGTCTTCTACCTTACAGGTCCTGTTAGCTCCAGGACCTGTGTTACATTAATGATTATTGTTCAATCAGCAGCAGGTAGCTCCTGGACAGCAAGGGTTTCAAGTTACCTTGTGTTAGTTGTTCTGCCCCATTGCCATTACTGTTTGATAAATGACTGCCTAGACAAGACTCTCAACTCAGAGTTTATCTGCAATATGGGAATATTAGGTTTACCACACATGGAGGAGGTTCAAAGTAAAAATAAAGTCATGTAAAATATCCACAAACTTTGATTTACTACATAAATGGTATTTATACTATTGTTTTTCATGTGATTCCTGAAATCACCTTTGTCTCAATCAGTCTTTGCTTATTCATCTATATACTGGAAATAATAAAAGTCTGCTTCAGGATTGGGGACATAGTCCATTGATAGAGCACCTGTCCAGCGTACACCTGACCTTAGACTCAATCTCCAGTGCTAGAAGAAAAAAAAATGAAAAAAAATGAAAACAAAATATCTGCTGTATATAATTACGATGACCGCACACACATTTAACACTGGGATTGAAGACCACTAATTCCACCACACATCTGGCATCACTGTAACAGCTTCCTTGGTTTTCTGCTTCACACTGGCCTGTCAGTCTTCTATATTTATATCCAAGTTACTTTTCTTGTGTCATTGACTTGCATGAAGGAGGTTGCCAAAAATATTTGTTGAAAAAAGAAGAAAAGAACAATGGGGAAGAGAATGGACATTCCTATGTAGTGTTTAGGACATCTGTTCTCTACTCCAAACCAGTGGCTTCCAAAAAAAAAAAAAGCCAAATTCTGAAAGGACTTTTACAAACTAGATCCAACCTTCTCCTCCTTGCTGATGTTGAACACTTCAATAGAAAACATAGTTACTCTCACCATCTTAAGTTCCTGCTGCTGTCCTTCATGTTAGGACTGCAATTCTCTTCTCTATCTATTCGCATCCTGGCTCTTTTGACTTCATCTCCTCTAAATATGGCTCCAAATATCAGAGTGTCCACATAGCTTCCATCTTTGCTAGCAAGAGCAGGTTCCTCCATCAGTCACTGGGCACTCATCACAGACTACTTTAGGACATTTTTGGAAGGGTTATCATCTTATGGAATGTTTATGAGTGGTCTATATAATGACAGATTGGAAGGACCTTTTTTATACTAGGGATGGACATAATACCTTGGTAGTCATTTGATGGTTTGGAAGAAAAACATGCTTTAGTATTCTTGATTGCTATATCTGGATCCTAAACATACACAGAAAATGTTTGCAATTATAAACAGGGTTATTTTTAACAATAGGAAATAATTATAACTAGATGTATATACATTTCTATAAACAATGTAACAAATCATGTTAATCATAATTAATGTTAGCCCACAGTTGAAAATATTCCTGTTAAAAATTTTCATGTCTATAAATAAAAGCAGGCTGCTTCTTGCTTTTACATTTCCCACTGTGATAACAAACACATTTTACATTAATTTACAATATTAACCATTTTTAAGTAGATAGGAGAACACTTACAGAATAATTTGCCTATCAATCAGCTGGGTGGTACCTAGATTAAAATTGCAACTCATCTTCCTCAAAATGAGAGATGATAATTAAGACATTGCATGTACATCTGTCTAGACTCAAGTTTTAAATTATTCCAATCAGGCCAAGGTAGGAGCAGAAGAAGATCTGCACCTGGGAACTATAAATAAACTGCATAATAAAGTTGCAAGGGTGTTCAGAGAAACCTTAATGCGGGTGTTTCCTCAGATTTTTCTCCTCTTTGTTCTTTCATTTAATCTAATGCTTTTCAGTAGGCAATTCACTCATAAGACACAAAAATTTTAAAATATAAAAAGGTTTCATTTTCAGTAGATGTCTCCCAATTGCAAACCTATTGACCCAGTTTACCATAATCTCAGAAACAGGGAACTACAATGTATATGTATCCAGTTATGATTATTCATAACTCTGTCTAGAGTTGGCCCATGTCTATTAAGCATCATCTATCTACTCTATCTATCTATCTATCTATCTATCTATCTATCTATCTA